>OVAN01011091.1:0-14845 GCA_900406275.1 Anastatica hierochuntica
TATATATATATATATATATATATATATATATATATATATATTTGTACGTCAAAATATTTATGGCATCAAATAGATTAAAAGATAACTAATTTTAACTTATAAATCTGTAAAGTCATCTTAATGGGTTGATCTAGTGGTTAAAAAAATGTGACTATATTAACGACGATTGGGTGTTAGCGAAGAAAAACCATGTTGATTTATCGTCAACTATTATCCAAATATCACATATATATATATATATATCTAACAATCCAAAAAACAAAAGCATAAATTGCGGGTCTACCCGCAGAACTGCTAATTTATGAGGGGCGGGTTTGGACATATAAATATAAACCACAACCGGCAGCGGGCTAGCCCGCACGACCCGCCAAAAAATCAAACCGACAATGGGTTGGGTTATTTGGACGCGGGCTGACCCGTCTGACATCTTTAGTTATGAGGTTAGACTAGAAATCATGTGGGTTCTGCCCGCGTAGGTTCGAAACTTGGAGGAATCACCTCACATGCCCCTAAAAAAATTTGACATCTCCTATATTACTCTTTCACCTCGTATGCCCTTATATTTGAAATGAGTGATGAAAAGACGAAAGTACCCTTGCTGGTAATAAATAAATAAATAAATAAATAAAATGGAAAATAAGAGGAAAAGAAAACGCATAAAAAAGCAACCCATTTATCGCGGAAGATTAATCGCGTCGGAGCTTTCTTCGTTCGCCGTCGTCGCGCTGCATTAGTGAAATTTAGATTTAAAATCGAGGCTTAGGGTACAGGTGCAATTGGATATGAGTGTTTAAATTGGTATGCACATTGGTGTTTCTATACTGTTTATGGGATGATTATTACACGATAGTGGTTGAATGTGACGAATAAGCAGTAGATTCGCACCCAGAACCATTCAATTTGAGTTCTTATGAAGGAGAACTAAGTAGCGCTAGTAAAATTGTGGGCAGATGTGGATAATATATTGAGTTTTTTGCATTGTTTTGGCAGGACACAATGAGTTAGTACCCGAGCATACATTTCAAATTCCAAGGTCGCATGTGTAGTGAAATATTGAAGACATCGGTGGAGGATATAACATTATCAATGATAGAAGATAGAATTTATAAGAAACTATCGTTGGACGAAAGTAAAGTTAAATTGGAACTAAGCTACATCCCGCTGCTGGTTAGATGCAAGGAACAAATAACTATTTAATATGATGAAGATCTGTTTTGTTTACCTAACTTCCATTGATAAAAGAGAACCGCAAGTGTCTTTTGTTTGTGGAGGCGAGAAGTAGATCGGAACACGACAAGCAACTGTCAAGAGCGGGAAAAAGTTCTTTTGGTATGAACTACGAAGAGTTGGAGCCAAATGTTGATGTAGGACCTAATGCCATTAATCTCTACGTAGGAGGAGATGAGCTAGCAAAACATAACGAAGTGTTAGAGGCCAAGAATGTTGAGCATGTTGTAAAGGCGGATACCGTTGTCGAAACAGATGTTGTTATGGCTGATTATTATGTTGAGGAGCCACCTTTCGAAGAATCTAGTCAGGTTACATAGAGAGAGCCATGGGAAGATGGATTGGGTTTGAGTAAGCTTCAAGAATTTGCTAGTAAAACGCTAGCTCAAGAGCTGGTGGATAGAGCCGTATTTAAGAAATGCTTTAGTTATACCATTAAAAAGTCAGACCCCTCGAGATGGGTGGTAAAATGTTTTTGGCCAAACTATCAATGGGGTTTACGAGCTGCAAGGATTGGAAAGACATAAATTTCCTCGATTAAAACATACACGAATATGCAAACATGTTGTCGAGCTAGTCAAAGTACGAGCAACGACATGAGGAAAGGCTCGACACAATTAGTTGCCTCTCTTATGAAGGAGAAATATCATGGAGAAATGGAAACTCCAACTCCGAAAGTGGTCATGGATCTTGTGAAGAGAAAACTTGGTGTGGATGTATCATACATGACAACGTTGATAGGAAAAAATCAGGCTGTTAGTGATTTGTGTGGTAGTCCGGAAGAGAGCTACAAGATGTTATATAGCTATTTGTACATGTTAGAGTCTGTCAATCCGGGGAAAAAGACAAGTGTTAATTTGGATGAAGAAGGAAAATTCAAGTACCTCTTCATAGCTTTGGGAGCTTACATTAAAGGGTTTCAATTCATGAGGAAAGTGATAGTTGTATATGCCACATTTCTGAAGAACGAATTTGGTAGTGTATTAGTTTTCACCATAGCTCAGGATCCCAATCGTCACCATTTTCCAATTGCCTTTGGTGTGCTCGATGGTGAGAATAATGCCAGTTGGACTTAGTTTTTTGAGATGCTGAAAAGTGTGGTACCGGACTCATCTGAATTGGTTTTTATGAGTGACAGAAATAAAAGCCTTGTTGGTGCTATAGCTAATGTGTTTCCACATGCTCACTATTGTCATTGTTTATGGCATTTGTCCCAAAATGTGAAAGGGCATTCTTCTAACGTCAACAAGGACTTGGTCGCACGGAGATTTATGGAGTTGAGTAGGCAGTACACGGTGGATGGGTTCAACTCTACTTACGAGTCTTTCAAGATAAGATATCCTTCAGTGGCGAAGTATGTGGAGGAAAGTACTCAGAAAGAAAAATAGGCAAGAGTTTTTTTTCGAGGTGTCTGATACAATTTGGAAACTAGCAACAGCGTTGAATCGTTGAACATTGCATTTAGGAAGGAAAGGAAGTACTCCTTAAAACCACTGATGGATGCAATCGTGAAAAAGATTTCTAAGTTGTTTAATGAACATCAGAAGGATGCAAGATTTGGAACGCCTGAAAACAATTTGGTGCCTTTCATGGAGAACTACTTGCACAATACATGGATTGAAGCTAAGAGATTACATGTGCGGAAGCTAAACGCTTACGAGCTTGAGTACGAGATCACCGATACTGATGGGAAGAATTATTTGGTGAAATTAGCAGCAAAAAGCGGCGGTTTCAAGGTATATGATTTTGAGAAGTATCCTTGTGTGCACGCACTTTCCGCGTTCATATATTTCAAAAAGTTTAATGAAGGCGATGAGGATCCTAGTAGTGATGTCAGTGTAGAATTGCATGAGCTGTGCACGCCATATTACTGGACGAATCTGTGGGAAATGGCTTACAACATGACAATTCATTTAGTGCTGGACAAGTTTCAATGGAATGTACCAAATCACATCAAACAACTGCAGATCATATCCAAGAATTGCCCCAAGAAGAAGGGACGAAAAAAGGCTAAGAGGTTTCCATCAGCTAGAGAATGGCGTACAAGGACGCAAAACAAACGGCGGCAAGGCAAGCATTCAGTTTTTATTGGTTGTTATTTCGGATGTGTAGAAATGAAAGTGCGTAAAACTTGGTTGTTTGCGGTTTAAAACTACCTATCAGATGTTTTCTATTGTGTAGAACAATCGTAATTATATCGTAAAAATAGTTCTTATTGTTGGTGTTTTTCAAATTAAATTAGTATTACATATAAATTTTCAAATTAGTATCATAGACTTACATTTTATTTATGATAAATATTTCTGGTGAATATAACATATGCTACAAAAGTGTTATTCTGTTATATATGACCTTGTAATTTCATGAACACTTCTTAGGCGAAAACCAACTAACAAACGAAAACTCAAAGAAATCTTGAATTCAAACATAGTGTTGCATAAAAATATCAGCATTTTGTGTTAAGGTACAATTAACATAAGTAAAACTACTAAAACAAACTTAAAGGTCAGGTATTACCAAAAAGAATGAAAAACAGCAAAAGTATAACTATGAGAAATTTTCGTAACACTAGTATCCTACATATAACTATGAGAATTGTTTTTGGCAGGAATGTGAAATATTTTTGCCGTCGTATCCTGTTAAATCACAAACTTTTCTACTTTTCCTTGCCTTTAATACACGAGATTCTCTCGATTCTATATCTTTCATTCTCATTCGCATCATTCTCACTCATCTCTCTATCTACCTCTCTCCCTCTCACTTTCATCAAACTTTTATCTCTCTATCTCTCTCTCTCATCACATCATGGGGGATGCCTGAGCCGGCCAATTACTGGGATCCAGCCGAGCAGGAAAGGTACACGAGGAAGATGATGAAATACTGGAACATGACTTCGTTCGTTGTCGATGCCCAAAATGGGATACCGAGCAGTTGCCCATGTGGAGGACAAATCATCCACAAAGTCTCACCGAAACCAACGTACCCAGGAGATTTTGATACTTTTCCTGGGAGGAGATACTTCACGTACAAGAACTTCAAGGTAATTTCGATTTTCATTGAATTCGGCAAAGTAGAACTAGTGAAATTAGGCAGAACTACTTGATATGGCGAAAACTTTGTAAAATTGATTTTCTTTGCAGGACGATAGCCTCCACTTTTGTCAACCATGGGTTTTCGGTGTCGAAGCAGAGATTGAGCAATTAAAGAAGTGTTTGGATGAGATGACTGAAGATTTGACAAAGATTAAGGAGCATTTGAGGAGGATATGACTTATTTCAGTTTATGTTATTTCAATTCAGTTTATGTTTATTTTTGTTTTATGACTTTGTGTATTTCAGTTTATGTTTATGGTTTGTTAAGACTCTAATCTAATCTAATCTTATCTAATCTAATCTATTTTGTTAAGACTTTGACCTCCATTGAAGTTCACCAAATTTAAAATTAAATAGACCAATTTAAGTTGTGGACAACATCAATAAAACAGAAAAAAAATTAATTAAGTTCCCACAATCACGACTTTCAAGTTTTTATTCACTTCATATATCCTTCTTTTTTCCTTTCCGAGCTTCATTGAGTAATGCCTCAATTGGTCCCAACATTTTCTCAAATTTGTCAACCTTCTTCTCCATTTGGTTTAGTTGCTCTTCTATCTTCTTAAAGATTTTCATAACATCTCCCAGATCAGTGGGAGTGGAGCCTTCAGTGGGAGGCTGAGCTGCTTGTTCTACTTCTTCTGTGTTTTTTTCTCGGGAGGCAATATCTTCTTGGTACATGTCTTCAAAAAAGACCTTCAACCCTTCCACGAAACGCTTCACCCAACTATCGACAGCAAGACATATCTCATCAACATCGTCATTCGCTTCTGTGGTTTCAAGCAGGAAAGCTTCTTCTTCAATAGTTTTGGTGGCCATTATGCTTTCAATGTCCTGTGAATATCAAACCATAAAGTTATAGAAAATTTCCACAAATTCATCGACTAGTTAAAACCAATACTTACCTTAGTCGGGTTCAGTTCCTCATATATTATTGAAAGAGGAAACCCTTTCATTTCATTTGGTTTGAATGTTGACTTGCACATCCTCGGACAGTTCACATCAGCGTTTCCAACATGTTCTCTGAACTCAATTCTCAACTGCGGAATTGCCTCAAAAGCAAGAAGCTACGAAACCCATATTTTCTTAAGTGGTCAACAATAAACAATAATGACAATGTGCATAATGATCTTTTACTTAACTCCAGTTGAATATATAAACCTGGAAGAGGCCATAAAACCTTCTCCTTCACCTGAACTTTAAAATGATTCAGGATGTGAGAGATCTCCTTCAACATGTAATCGTAGGAGTATCTCCCCCACAGAAATGTCTTGCAGAACTCAAGATCAGTCACTGCTCTTTGGAAAAAATCCAAAACATTTTTTGCACCATCTCAGCTCTTGGTTTGTGCACAAACCACACTTGATAAGAAGTAAAGGACTGCAATCTTTAGCCTGTCTCTATGGGGTCCCATTCCCTTTAGCTTCGCTTTCACATCCTCCAACCTTATTGTTCCCTTGAAATGCCGCTTCAAAAAATCTGTACTACCCATCTCCTTGTATCTGAGAAGATAGTTGCGTCAGTCTAGTCCTGATATCAATGCGTGTTCCCTAAGGCCATACCGGATGGGAACATCCTTGGCAATGAACCACACTTCTTTTCGCTTGGAGATTTCGGCAGTCCACATCAACAACATCCACATCCCCTGAAACTTGTGGTTTTTTTCTATTTTCATGTGGAACAGGTGTTCGAATTGAGGATTCTCCTCAAACCACCTTCTCTTCGACATACTGAGCTTTGAGTTCAGGTTCGCAAGAGTGTCAATAGCTTCTGCTATGAAACACCTTGTCCCCAGCTTTATTTGTTTCTTGTACTTCGTTAGCAAGAAGTACATTCGAGCTGGTTTGATTGCCATAAAATCTTTCTGCAAGTCAGATACAATTCTGCCCCAGTTATATCAGTAATATATTAACACTCCAATACAGTGCAAGCCCATATAACATACAGTTCTACCACAACTATTAGAAATTCCTCACTACTTCTACCCTAGTATTACGCATACTTTACTCAATATTCCCTACTACTATCCACTTGTTCCTCCCAAAACACAATATAACTGGCATAGAAATCTACGAATAAAAATTAATTGCTACTTGGTTACCTGGAAGTGCTTTGTATTGATACTAGGAACTATTGCAAACCGATCCCTCTCTTTCTCTACTTCAGATTCACTTTCTCCACCATCTACCGCTTCCTCTTCATTGTTTGCATCTTTCTCTTCATCCTCATCATTTAGTGCTTCCTCTCCGTGGGAACCGAAATTCGCACTGTCGACTTACGATATCGAAGGAAAGTCAGGAAACCCCAACTTTCCCTGAGGTCCCGAATTTCTGCTGGGCCAAACAACGAGAGATCAGAACGGGATGATAACAAACGATGAATTAAACGTAAAGAGATTGCAAAGTAAAAGTAAACAGGATTTGTAGATAACGAAGTTACAGTAAAACGAAATCGTAAACGAAAAGTAAATCGAAAGTAAGCAAAAATCATAAACGAAGTAGAGTGAAAAAGATCTTATTTTGAATTCGTGTTTGAGCGTTTACACTTGGCGTAAAGTCGTGGCCACAAGAATTGTCGGCGAGAACCCTAGATCTAAAAGCGTAAACTCGTAAACCTAGTTGAGTCGTAGCTCGCTAACGAAAAACGAAAGTAAAACCCTAACTTTCTAAGTGTTTGGTGGTAACGAAATTTCTCTCTGGGTGTCTCATTCTTCTCCTTAGCCCTCCTTTTATATGCCTTCGTAGGTTAAATCCGTTTCCTTTTCTGCCCTAGATTTGTGCATATCCTTCGGCAGAAATATTCCATTATTTCGAGAATATTCCATATTCTTACGAATTTTCCATATTTATCTTCAGACCTTAAATTTATCATATTTTCCTTTTATCTTTCGCGAACCTCGGATAGATCGTTGGCGCAATTGGGTCAGTTCTTGTTCCGAAATCGTAAGTGGGCTTTTGTCGCGTTTTGTGTCTTAGTGGGCCGTTTAGCGAGAAAGCCATTTTTACGATTTCTTTCGGAGAAATCGTTCTTTGTACGACTATGCGGTCACGGTTTCACGAAATGATAAGACCGATCGTATGATTAAGACAACGCCGGTGTTCGAGCTAACCATTATCGTTTCATACGGTCGATACGAAGTTTA
Source organism: Anastatica hierochuntica (assembly GCA_900406275.1). Taxonomy (NCBI): domain Eukaryota; kingdom Viridiplantae; phylum Streptophyta; class Magnoliopsida; order Brassicales; family Brassicaceae; genus Anastatica; species Anastatica hierochuntica. The sequence goes on from OVAN01011091.1 coordinate 7,462, forward strand.
TATGAAAGGTTCAAGTCTATTGCCGCGAAACTTCAACGGAGATTCCGATCGAGACAAAACAAGAAACGCTTAAACCAGGATTCGAAGGAGAAGACAATCGGAAGACAATCGGGCGTCAAGACTTGTCGTTGTTCATGTTGATCGTATTTCCGAAGCGACGCGGTTATCCATCGTTTACGATGACTTCTTATCGCTCCAGAATTTGTTTACCGAGGTATCTCGGAAGTTATTCAGGAATCTTGGTCGTTGATTTCGATGCTTCCGTTTTTGACCCCAACAGTTAGCCCCCCAGCTCGCAAGTTTTAATTGCGATTCTTGCGGGCGAGTCATGTGTGTTTTAATCGGAATCTACGGCCAAGATGACTGCGAAGACGAACTTTATCGATTATTTTATTGCGTGGAAATTCTTATAAATATTGGACTCCCTCTCTCATTCCTCATTCATCCCTCACTTCTTCAAACTTTTGACTTGAGAGCTCTTGCCAAGAGAGAATGACTTCCCTATGTGATGGACAGAGAGATAACGGTCCTGAGGTGGATGCCGCTCCTTCGGAGGATCTTTCGAATCCCCCGACTCATGAAAACATTTCGGAGCACGTGGCTGAGTACCTGGCTTTCTACGACAATTTGTCTCGTCGAGAGATCGAGGGGGGAGACGTTGCCGTTGTTCCCTTGGTGAGTTCTCTGATCCCGGTTGCGTCACTAGTTCCTGAGTTTGTGTCACCACCTCCTTCTCCGATCGTTCCAGAAGATGGGACGATCCACTCGACGGGCTCTTCGATGACTCATATTCCCGTTTGTAATTTTGGAGCAGGGGCTTGAATCGATGCCTCCTCCTCCGGTCTCCGTTCTTCTGGCACCACCCCCGCCGTTGCTTTCGAGGGGCGCAAGAGGGCTTGTGCTGGTACGGAGATATCTAGGAAGAAGAGGCGTGTCAGAGGGGTCAAGGTCGGACCTTCGCCCTTAGGAGCTTCTAGCCCGAGCACGCAGATGCAGCATCGTGTCAAGGTTCGTTCCGTAGCTCACCATGTCAGATTTCTCTTTTCTTTCTTTTGTATCACTCTATCTTTTGCGCAGTTCATATCTTTGATCGACGGGATGCTGAACGACTGCGGCTCAGAGGTCGAGCATCTTAAGAAAGAGCTTACTTAGTCGAAGGGCCAGTCATCGCAGTTTGAGAAGAAATTGGAGGGTATCAAGGATTCCCATTCCCTCGAGGTATCTCGATTGGAGACTCGGAGTGGCGAGTTCGAGAGAGATCTCGGAAAGACGGCGAGTTCGTTGCTTAAGGAGAAAACGGATAGGAAGGCCAAATCCTCGGAGTTGCGTCCTTTGCGGCGTCGGATGCAGCGCGACGAAAGCTCATCGAGCCGAGGGATTGCGGAGGCCATGGCCGAGTCGAAGGCTGCTCTTTACACTGTTTCTCGGACTCGTCTTGCTAAGATTGCGAGTTCTCTTGATTCATTTATGGATATCCACAACAGGGATCAATGAGCGAGATCCGGACGTTCCTTGATGAAAAGTCCCCGTCTCGGCAGGCTGAGAGGTGAAATTGTTTGTTCGCCAAGTGGAGTTGGAGGCCGTTGAGGGGGACTTTGGCTCTATCTTCGCGGCTCTGAAATTTGATTGTGCCCTTCCACCGTTTTCCGATAACTCCGAGAGGCAGTATCTCATGGGCATCGAGCTTGATGACGCTGAGGGGGGGGGAGGAGGAGACGACATGGCTCCGAATTCGGGTGAGGACGCGGTCCTACCTGCGGATGATTAGCGAGGTCATAGTCCCGATCAGGCTGTTTTTTAAGTTATTTTTGTTCTGGTTAGGTTTGGCCTGACATGGCCTTTTCTAAGTTTCGGGATTAGTCGTATGTGGCTGTGAATCCCTTGCCGCTTTGCGGCTTTGTGTCAATGGATTGCGTTTTCGTTTTGATTTGGTTGCGTATAATTAGTGTCGTAGTTGCGAAGAAAGATCACGAGTTGTCATCTCATGTCTATCCTTCTGAGAATCGCCATATTCGTTGTTCATTTAGGATGCGAGTTCTTGAAAGATTTACTCGTTTAGATTTTCTCTGAACGTGAGAACATAGGCGAAGAGAAAAATTTTAGAATCTCGTATCAGTTAGATATTATGTCTTTAGATGTTTGAGACCAGGGTTTAGTTTGATTTGGTGTCGAGGAAAAATACGAGTTGTAATCTCGTATTTAACTCTTTCTGTGGATCGTTCTATGCGTTGCTCGTTCGGGATGTTAAGGAATTTAATAAAATTTCTTGAGTGTTAGATATGAACGAAGAGACATGTTTTAGGATCTCGTATCGGTTAGATATCATGCCTTGAGATGTTAGAGACCAATGTGATGGGTTTAGGGCAAGACCTAGGTTTACTCTCGGTTCAAGGGGGTGCGGTGACTAATTTCGGCTTACGTTTCCCATTGCGATTTTAACCTAATTCTGAACCGGTTTTGAGCCCGCGATATGTCCTCGGCTTATACGACTCATATGGTCGGAATCGAGCATCTCTGCAGGGACAATTTTTAAGTCGCCTGGAAGTGCTAACCAAAATTTTTGATTTCTTTTATAGCGCGCTATTATCCTAGTCGGATGTACGAGGACCAATTCGAGAAAGGTCAGGTGCGTTTGTTTAAGACAGCTTATGTACTCGTCGAGGCTAGCGACAAGTATAGTGTAAGAGCGAGTGCTCGTTTGTAATTTATAGTCGCGGTCGGACTGTTTTTCGTTGAGTTCGGAATCGTGTTTTTCAGAAATTTGCGAGTCTCGCCCTTTCCCGGAAATCTTTCCGTTTAGTAGTGTAATGCGTTAATGAACATTTTTAGCCAAGGTTTGTTACAAGAGGTATGGTTCTATCGTATGATTTTCGTTTCCGGGTTTACGATATNTGTTTTCGGGTTTACGATATTTCCTGGGCGTTTTTTTAGCGAATTGTGGATTGTTGTGGTAGCCGTAAAGTCATCTGTGAGAAGATGTGTTTTTGGGATAAAAGAGGATTGCGAGACTTGCTGAAAATCTTATTGTGTTTTCTTATTATCAAAAAAGTTTAAAAAATATCGAATACAAGGCGGATATTTTAAAATGTGGGAGTATACGAGTATAAGTACACCCACTCCCCCTCCCCTTTTTTAGAGGAAGGGGACAGCTGAACTCTTCTTGCGAAGAGCTGCCTACGTACCTTTTTCGAGGATAAAGCCGTCTCGTAGTTCGGTTTATCGTTGACGTTGTTGCCTAGTGATAGTACTTTTTGAGGTGCATTGCGTTCCAGGTTCTAGGAATTTTGACGTCCTGCATTGTGAAAATTTCATATGCTCCTGGTCGGACTACTTTTATGACCTTGTACGGTCCCTCCCAGTTTGCTCCGAGTTTCCCGGCGTTTCGCTCTGCAGTATTCTGGAAAAATTTGCGTAAAACTAGATCGCCTTCCTTGAACTTGCGGCTGCGTACGTTCGAGTTGTAGTATTTTGCCGCTGCTTGTTGGTCATTTTGGATCCGTATGAGGGCCTGGTCTTGGCGCTCTTTGACGAGGTCGAGATCGTCCAGTAGCATTAGATTGTTCATGTCTTCTCGTTTGGGGAGTAGTCTCCTGCGTATCCCGGGGAACTCAACTTCCGTTGGGATGATGCATTCTGCCCCATACACGAGGGCGAAGGGAGTTTCATCTGTTGCCTTTCTCGCAGTTTTTCTGTGTAACCAAAGGACTCCTTCGAGTTCTTCTGCCCATCGGCCCTTTTTAGCGTCCAGGCGTTTCCTGAGTCCGTCTAAGATGGTCTTGTTGATTGTTTCAGCCTGGTCGTTGCCTTGCGGATACCTTGGGTTGATTTGGTCAACCATATCTTCCAATTTTCGCAAAACGCCTCGAATCTTGTTGAAATGAACTGGGTTCCGTTGTCCGTTATGATTTCGTATGGGACACCGTGTCTGCATATAATATTCTTCCACACGGAACTTTCAATATGGGCGTCTTTGATGTTAGCGTATGAGTCTGCTTCTACCCATTTCGAGAAGAAGTCGGTCAAGACTAGCAGGAAGCGTTTCTGCTTAGATTTATGCATAGGACCGACAATATCCATTAACCATCGCATGAATGGATATGGTGTCGAAATAGAGGAAAGAAGTTCTGCAGGCTGGTGGATTGTCGGGCATGCCTTTGGCATTTTTCGCATTTGCATGCGAATTTCTCGCAATCTTTGATCATTAACGCCAATAGTTACCGTGGCGCTTGATTTTGATTGCGAGGAATCTCCCGCCAATATGATTTCCGCAAGACTCGGAGTGGACTTCTTCCATGATTCTCTGTGATTCGCTTCGCTCTACGCATGTCATAAGTGGACCGGAGAATCTCCATTTGTACAATTTTCCATCCACCAATACATATCGGGCGACCTGGATCTTAACTTTTTCGAGCTGCCCATTTCTCGGTGGGGAGTGCCCCTCCGGCTATGTATGCTCGAATCGTCTCCAACCACGGCGTATCGTAACCATATTCGGATTTTTTCGAGTTTTGTTCTAGTCGAGTGTCGGTTTCGTCGACGTCCTCGTCTTGTGACTGGATTAGATTAGCGACGATGAGAGGACTGATACTCAGGTGTTTGATGAATTCTACGGGGATTACTCGCCTAAGACTCGAATCTGAGCTTGATGTCAGGGCTGCCAACGCGTTGGCCTGCGAGTTTTCCGAGCGAGGAATTCGCGTGAGAGTGAATTGGTTGAAGTCCTGGGCGAGATTTTGAACGAGTTTCAAATATGACTCCATACTTTCGTCCCTTGCCTCGTTTTCGCCGCTGAATTGGTTTGCGATGAGTTGAGAGTCGCAATATGTGTGGATATTGCGTATTTTCAGCCCGCGAGCCTATCGTAATCCAGCAATGAGTGCCTCGTATTCGGCTTCGTTGTTTGAGGCGTGAAACATCAACCAGAATGATTGTTCCAATACTTCACCGGTTGGTGAACCTTGCGTGGACGAGGATCCATCGACATGAAGGGTCCAAATTGCGTCTGGTTCACGATTGGTCGTGTTTTCCGTAGGGAGTTCTACCAAGAAATTGGCAAGTACCTGCGACTTTGCACAAGTCTTTGTTCGGTACTCGACGTCGTATTCGCTTATCTCGATTGCCCACTTTGCTAATCGCCCCGACTGGGGCTGTGCAAAATTGACTGAAGCGGGAATGAAGTAAGTACGATGACCGTGTGCGATTGAAAGTAGGGTCTTAGTTTTCAAGCCGACGTCACGATAGTGAGCGCCAGTTTCTCCATCAGTGGATATCTTGTTTCAGCATCTAACAAGGTTTTGCTTATGTAAAAAATTGGTTTTTGTTCGCCGCATTCTTCTCTGATGAGAACGCCGCTTACAGTTGTAGTTGACACCGCGATGTACAGGAACAGGGGTTGTCCAATGACAGGTTTTGCGAAGACTGGAGGCGTGGTCAAGTAATGCTTTAACTGTTGGAAAGCTTTTTCGCATTGCTCGGGCCATTCAAAATTTTTGTTCCCTTTCAGGATGTCGTAAAAAGGGAGGCACTTGTCCGTTGACCGCGAGATGAAGCGATTGAGTGCGGCGACTCTCCTAGTCAGTTTTTGTACTTCCCGCTTGTTTTTGGGAGAGGCCATCTCCACCAATGCGTTGATTTGTTTTGGGTTAGCCTCGATCCCTCGGTATGTGACGAGATATCCGAGAAATTCTCTTGATGCAACAGGGAACCTGCATTTTGCTGGGTTGAGCTTCATATTATGCAGGTTTAATTTCTCAAAACATCTTTGTAGATCAGCGACGTGGTTTTGCTCCTCGAGAGATTTTACGAGCATATCGTCAATGTATACTTCCATAAACTTCCCGAGCTACTCGGAGAACATACGATTGACGAGTCGTTAATAAGTTGTCCCGGCGTTTTTGAGGCCAAAGGGCATTACCTTATAACAGAACGTGCTGCGATCGGTAATGAACGCAATTTTTTCCCAATCGTCAGGATTCATCATGATCTGATTATATCCTGAGAGAGCATCCATGAAAGACAAGAGCTTGTAACCCACTGTGGCCTATACCAGCCGGTCAATGTGTGGTAACGGAAAGCTGTCTTTCGGGCATGCCTTATTGAGATCAGTGAAATAAACGCAGACTCGCCATTTGCTGTTTTTCTTTTTGACCACAACGGGATTGGCGAGCCAGTCTGGATATCTGACCTCTGTTATAGATCCGACCTTTAGGAGTTTTCAACTTCATCATTGACTGCGGAAATGCATTTCGGTCCCAATTTTCGTCTTTTCTGTTTGACAGGTTTGTGAGTCGGATCCACGTTGAGTTCGTGACATGTCACGTTGATGTCGATTCCTAGCATGTCTTCTGCGGTCCAAGCGAACGTGCGTAAGTTTGGTTTTAAGAAAGCTATAAGCCGTGTTTTTATGGGATCGCAGAGATTAATGCCGATTTCGACGCAACACTTAGGGAACTCTTCGTTGAGGCATACCGATATGACGGGCTCGCAAGTCGGTTCTCGCTTCTCTTCCGAGGCTTCAGCTTTCCGTAATTTCTAGAAGATCTCGGTTTGATCCTGTTTCGAGGCATCTTCGACAGAATCTTTCTTCTTTTTGGTTCAAAAGAAAGCTTCTACCGTTGCATTTTTACGCTTCAGTTCGGCAGCGAAACACATATGTGATATGTCACGGTCTCCTTGGATTGTTTTGATTCCAAATGAGTTCAGGAATTTGAGATAGTAGTGGTACGTAGATGGTACGGCTTGCATGGAGTTCAGCCATGGAACGCCCACGATCGCATTGTATGAAGCGGGGCGATCTATAACAAAGAACCCTATGATTTTTGTTCCGCTTCCTGCTTTAACTGTAAGGTTAATCGAGCCGAGGGTCATGGTAGTTTCTCCCGAGAGTCCTGTTACCGGGCTCGGATTTCCTGTGATTTCAGAGAGATTAATTTCCATCCTCTCGAGAGTATTTTTAAAAAAAATATCAGTCGAACAACCTGTGTCGACTAATACCCTTGCGACATCGATATTTTGAATCGTTAATTTGATGACAAGGAGATTGTTGCGAGGGTTGGCCTGATCGACCGTTGCTCCATCCTTGAAAGAGACGACAACATCGTCTGTTAGTATAGACATATCGTTTCTCAATCGATCATTTATTTGGCGTGAAAGAAACCGCAGCCCCCTCCTTCTAGCGCCAAACTGTGGGAATCGAAATTCGCACTGTTGATTTACGATATCGAAGGAAAGTCAGGAAACCCCAACTTTCCCTGAGGTCCCGAATTTCTGCTGGGCCAAACAACGAGAGATCAGAACGCGATGAANTGCGAGGAAAACCGATGATGAATTAAACGTAAAGAGATTGCAAAGTAAAAGTAAACAGGATTCGTAGATAACAAAGTTA
>OVAN01011092.1:0-15025 GCA_900406275.1 Anastatica hierochuntica
ATATATATATATATAGTCTTCTTGTGTATGTCAAGGAGATTCAAAACCATGGACTTTGAATATAGATGTTACAAAGCCTTTGATCTTTGTTGATTGGATTTACCATCTTGTTTGTCTTGCCTCTCCTATCTTCTACAAGTACAACCCCGTTAAGGTTTGTGTAGCATACATGTTTATGTAATATCATCAGAAGTTTTATGATATCTAATATGTTTTCTGCAAACAATCAAGACCAATGTNCAAGACCAATGTGATTGGTACATTGAACATGCTAGGTCTTGCCAAGCGTATTGGAGCGAGGTTTGCGACATATTCCACTCTTTATTTCTTGATTGTATCCTTCTTCTAGACACACATGCTTGTTACTAACATTTTGTTCTTCTGTAAACAGAATATTGCTCACTTCAACCTTGGAAGTGTATGGAGATCCTATCATCCACCCTCTATCCGAGAGCTATTGGAGCAACGTCAACCCAATTGGTAAGTTTCGTATGTTACCATCTTATAGTAAATTCTCTTTTGCTTTTAAGCCTTTTAAGGCTTTGTGAATATAACCTACTGCTATTTTTATATAGGGGTTCGAAGTTGCTATGACAAAGGCTAACGTGTATCCGAGGCCTTGATGTTTGACTAGCATAGACAACACGACATTGATTAGTTTTATTTCCCTGAACTCATGACATCACTTTTTCTTTGTTCAGTCAATTTCTTTAAGATTTTCATTGAGCTTGTTTGTAGAAATCCACATTGTTAAACTCTTCAACATGTATGATCCTCGAATGAACATCGATGATGGCTGAGCAACTTCATCGCTCAAGCACTCAGGTAAAGTCTTTTGTTTTATCAACTCATTGAAACACGAATATATTTCATCTTTGCTTAGTTGTTGGGATGAATGTGTTGTTAGGGGTGAGGCATTGACTGTTCGTAAGCTGGACACACAGACCCGCAATTTCTACTATGTCCCTAACATGGTAGATAGACTTATCCAGCTCATGGAAGGCACCCAAGCTCGCCTTTGCATTCTAACATAATTTAACCCCTATAGTAGTGTGTACCAAACTGTCTTGTGACTTAGATATTTCAGTTTTATTCGGCTTCTATTTGGTTTCAGATAATGTTTCAGTTAAATCGAATGGAGCAACTCAAGCTTAAACCGCTCTGTATAAATCTCTGTTTTTCGCAGATGAATTTACAATGGCGAAACTGACTGAGACGACTAAGGAGCTTAGGATTATGTTCCCTTGAAAACGACATTTAAAATTCATGTTTTACTTTTCGTAACGTTAGTTTTTGATTATACAAAAACCCAACTTATTAACCCAAGCATAAAGATAAAGATGGTGGAGAACACATCGAACAATTCAAGACAGCAGAAGTCAAACATGACTAAAGCCAAAGAAGTTTTGGGTTGGGAGCTAAAGGTGAAGCTTAGAGAAGGACTTCCTCTGTAAGAACTTCCTCGGTTAAAAGAGGAATACGCATCATTCAAATCCATTGCGGATGCAGAAGAAGTACCAAAGGAAATATCAGAAGATGTTATTGAGATGACTTCAGAGCAAGAAGAGAGAGTAAGGGTATTTGATTTTACGAAGAGAGTGACTTTAGTTACTTTCAAAAGTCATGTATCGCAGCATCCAGAAGTCACATATTTTGTTACTTTCAGAATTGCTTATGTAAAATTAACTTTTTCATGCTTATACATTAGTTTTAAAAACTACATAAGTTGCGAGCAAAAGTTATTAAACGATCTTTTGGTCAAGCTAAAAACACACAACAATTTTTATCTTAGTTCAATACCCATATACAAATGAGTAACTATATTCATACTTTTGTGATGGTTCCGAAAAATAAAAAAAATCTAACTAAGGGAAGATTTATATGCATTGCATCGTTATGAAATCTAAAAATTAATTCCATATCACCAAATTTAAGAAGAATAAATCATTATGAATGTAATGATAAAGATATTTTTACTAATTAATGAAAAGATTTTGATTTATATATATAGTTGGACAAACATTTATCGCACAGTAAAAGTTATTTTAAAAATCTTAAAACATAAAAATTGACTATATAATATTACATTTAACATATTAGGATCCAATAAAAATGTTTAAGTTTATTAGTTTTTTCGGCAAGCGAGATTATTCTATACATATGTAAATATGTTAATTTGTTAGTATGATAGCTGATATTATTTTTGAAATAATTGTAATTTTTATAAATTTCGTATCACAAATTTCATAAATATACAAGCATCTACGAGTGGGCAAAAATAGTTAGAACCGAGAACCAAACTGAACATATAAATACTAAATATTTAAACGGGTCATAAGCTTCTTAGAAGCGATGAACCGAAATTGAACTGAGAACGAGGACTCAAAATATTCAACAATATAATTATAAATTGATAATATATGTTATATTTATATCCAAAATAATAAAAATATTCGAATATTTGACTATTTTAATTCTATTTATAAAAGTTAAACTATTTTTATACAATTAAATATAGAAAGATTAATTTACAGAAATACACTTAAAAGGAAAAGAAATTTTACATTTACACCTGTCTTTTAATGGTTCTCAAATATACACCTCCTATTTGCACAAATAGGGTTTAGGGTCTAAGATTTAGTGATTAGGGTTTAGGGTTTAGCTATTAGGGTTTAAAGTTTAGGAATTATGGTTTAGGGTTTAGGGTTTAACGTTTAGGGTTTCTTTTAGTCTAGGGGTATAATGGTCTTTTTCATTAAAAAAAGAGGTGTAAAAATAAAATTTTTTCAAGCAGGAGTATTTTTGAAAAACAGACAATACAAATGTGTATTTTTGTAAGTCTCCCATATAGAAATATCATTAAATTTAATCAATTTAATTTTTATTTTTTGGTAACTCGGAGAAATACGTAAATCCAAATATAGTCTGATTTCATAATGGTGTTAAATTTAGGAACAAAATCGAACTAAAACCGGAAGAACCCAATCAGAACTGAATCAATTTTTTAAAAATAAGCGAACGATTCATAAATCTAACTACCCTAAGATCCTAAGAAACAAAATGGAACCGAACCAAATAATCGAACGTCCATCCCTATGAATATCTTTAAGATTATAAGTAAGATGATTTAAACAAATTTTTGATACACGTAAATTCTACTGTCAAATAACATTATTTTGTCCTAAAATTCTCATGCCCGCATAAGGTGTGGACCCATTACCTACTACAGATTTCTTAATTGTTGTAGTATTTGGTAATGACAATCTAAATTTTATTTACATATATTGTTTACAACATGTACACAATCTCTTTTTCTTTGGTCAGAAACAACATTATATAATTAAGAAAAATTGCACTAACTAACCCAAAAAAGAGATTATTTAAATAAATAACTTAGCCAAAAAATCACATTTTCCTTTTTTTGGGTCAGAAATGTTATTTTCTTAATTAGTTGTCTTTTTTGTATATTGCTCATATTCACCCTATAATTAAATACCCATTTGTTTTTACAATAAAAATGCAAAGAAAAAATAATTTGGGCTTGTTTTATTTAAAGCCTAATTAATCTTTTGAAGTCCAGGTAGGAGAAGTTTAATAAGAAACGAACCGTCACACTTCACTCTCTCGTCTCTCTGTCTCTCTGTCTCTCTCCTCTACGCTTGTTCTCTCTGTCGCGTTTCAAGAGGGAAACTTTAGGTCGACTTCTGTGAAATTTTCACAGCCGAATCTGCTCGTTCTCGTTACAGTGAAATCAGGTTTGTGATTATCGAAATTTTATTGTAGATTTTTGTTGTTCTTCTTCTTCTTCGTGCTGAATCTCGATGTGTATCTCTCTCTCTCTGGATCTGCTTTCGCCGTACTAGCTGTGGATTTTAGCTGCATTTTCTCTTCCCGTTTGATTTTCCGACGTAGATTTACTCTGTTTGTTCGTGATTTTGTTTTTGTTATCTGAGAGAGTAACGAAACCCAATTTCTTCTTCTGCATGTTAGGGTTTTTGTTCATTCCCAAATCTTTATTGTTGTGACGCAATGTATTTCAGAATACTTCCGTTGATGGTTTCGTGGTAGTGTTGTTAGGGTTTGTTCTTTCCTGTTGTTCATTTTAGCTGAAGCTATTTGTTGCGTTGACATATTTTGCTTATTGTTCTTCCAGGACTTTTGGTATTCTTGGTATGGCTGCTACTGCTTCTGCAATCCGTTACGCACCTGAGGATCCAAATCTTCCTAAGCCATGGAAAGGTCTTGTGGATAGTAGAACTGGGTATTTGTACTTTTGGAATCCTGAGACCAATGTTACTCAGTACGAGAGACCAGCTTGTTCATCTATTCCCAAGCTTTCTGAGACTCCTGTGAGCTCTTCCGTTCAGACTCAGCAATCTAACTCTGGTTTAAACCGCGGGTACAGTCCTGGAAAGGAAGAGGATAAGTATAGTGATGGGCCTAAGACTGACTCTGGTTCAAGGTTTGGTGAGGTATAAGCCTATTTATTCTCTGTTAATCTGCCTTTTATACATGTGGTTTGTGGTGCCGGACCTTATTTCTACCGTTTAATACGCTCTTGATTTTCGTAATCACCGTTTCAATTTGATTGGGACACTGGATTTTTCTATCTTGGTCATATGGTACCTTCAATTCGCTTCATTTGTAACAGACTGGATCTGGCAGATCATCTGCCAAAGGACCTCCTTCGGTTGCAGGAAATGAAATGTCTCCAGAAGCCTATTGCCGCCGTCATGAAATTACCGTCAGTGTAAGTATTTATGGTCTCTCTTGAAAATCCTTCAGTTCTGTCTCTGATTTTGGGTCTTGTGTGTTCTCTTCTCCATCGATTTGACACACACATATATAGTTGCATACCTATTTTGTTTTTTGTAAATTTCTTTCTGTGTCTGGCTCCTTTAATAGATAGACTCATCAAGTTTTATTTCATTTATGTAATTACCGTTGACCACAGAAGGTTCTTATATCACTGATTCTGATATTTACTTTTCATTTCGCTAGGGAGGCCAAGTACCACCACCACTAATGTCTTTTGAAGCCACTGGTTTTCCCTCAGAGCTCCTGCGTGAGGTATATAATTATTGTTTTTCGTTATCATATTAGGTTTTCTATCTTCACTATTTTTGGTGCCTATTTTCACATTTCTCTGCCAGTGAGAGTTTCTTTTTGTTGGATTCAGTGATTTTTGAGGGAGCTATTGTGTCAAATATTGCTGACTTATTATGTCTGCGAGCTTTAGCTGCTTTTTGTTGGATTTAGTTACGGAGGGAGCTATTTCGCCTAACATTTGATTTATTAGAACTGCCAGCCACATTTTTCTTTTGGGAGTTTTATTTGATTTAGATTTTGGATGGTACACGGTGAATAGAGCCATGATTTTATGCCATATGCGCTCTCTTTTGTCCCAGGTGCGATATTTGCTCTTGGAGGAGCTAATGTCGTACACTGTGCCACTTCTTTGGGGTCCTTGCAAATTATTTGGAGTGCCCTTTTTGGTGGACCAAATTTTTTGGTAAGGGCTTCCGAATTCACCCAAGGCTCGTGGCAGAGCCTTTTGATGTTGATGGTTCTTTTTCCCATTGGGTCCAGCGTTAGAGGCGTCCTCCTGCTGCAGGTTTCAAGCTATCTTTTGTTGCCTGCAATTGGGAGGATACAGCCTCTTCTGGCTCCACAGGCACTAAAACACCTTGGTTGTTCTTCTGCTCAAAAGAACATCTTGGTTTTTGCTTTCCCAGGTATACAGTGCAGGATTCTCTGCTCCAACTCCTATCCAAGCACAGTCATGGCCAATTGCAATGCAGAATAGGGACATAGTAGCCATTGCAAAAACAGGCTCTGGAAAAACTCTGGGTTACTTGGTTCCAGGCTTTATGCATCTCCAACGGGTCCGCAATGATTCACGAATGGGCCCGACTATCTTGGTTTTGTCACCTACTAGGGAATTGGCCACACAAATCCAAGCTGAAGCTTTGAAATTTGGGAAGTCATCAAGAATTTCGTGCGCGGTAAGTTTACTCTTTGATTCTTTAAGTACTAAACTTGCTACTTGAAAAATATCTTATTGAATCTTTTTTTTGATGTTTCTTTATAGTGCCTGTATGGTGGAGCACCAAAGGGTCCCCAGCTGAAGGAAATAGAAAGAGGTGTAGATATTGTTATTGCAACTCCCGGGAGATTGAATGATATTCTTGAATCGAGGAAAATCAGTCTGCACCAAGTATCTTATCTTGTGCTCGACGAGGCTGATAGAATGTTGGATATGGGGTTCGAGCCTCAGATCAGAAAAATTGTGAAAGGGGTTCCCACTAAGCGTCAAACTCTCATGTATACTGCAACGTGGCCGAAAGAGGTCCGGAAAATTGCAGCTGATCTTCTTGTTAATCCTGCACAGGTCAACATTGGTAATGTTGATGAGCTTGTGGCAAACAAGTCCATAACTCAGGTTTGAATTTGATTTCATTTCGTTATGTATACTGGTTTCAATTCTGGTAGACATAATAACATTAATGGTCTGATAATTTCTTCGCAAATTTTATCTGATGCAGACTGTTGAAGTCATTCAACCGATGGAAAAACATAGAAGGTTAGAGCAGATATTGCGGTCTCAGGAAAGGGGTTCCAAGATTATAATTTTCTGCTCAACCAAAAAGATGTGTGACCAACTTGCTCGGAACCTGACCCGCACGTTTGGGGCTGCGGCGATACATGGAGACAAGTCTCAGGCTGAGAGAGATGATGTGCTGAACCAATTCAGAAGTGGCAGGACTCCTGTTCTTGTGGCAACCGATGTAGCTGCTCGTGGGCTTGACGTTAAGGACATCAGGTAGTATGATGAATATGTTACCCAAATTATGATCATGAGATAGTTGGAAACAAATGAATCTTGATGGTGAATTGTGAAATCATAGGGTGGTGGTCAACTATGATTTCCCAAATGGAGTGGAGGACTACGTTCACAGAATCGGCAGAACTGGAAGAGCTGGAGCAACCGGTGTAGCTTACACCTTCTTCGGGGACCAAGATGGAAAACATGCTTCAGACCTGATCAAGATTCTGGAAGGAGCAAACCAGAAAGTTCCTCCACAGATCCGTGAAATGGCTACACGCAGTTTTGGAATGAACAAATTCCGCCGCTGGGGTCCACCTTCTGGTGGTGGGGGTGGCCGCGGAGGCTATGGTGATTCTGGTTACGGTGGTCGTAGCGACTCTGGTTACGGTGGTCGTAGCGACTCTGGTTACGGGGGTCGTGGTGATTCTGGCGGTAGAGGAAGCTGGAGTTCTTCACGTGACAAGTAAGTAAAACCATAAAAAGACTTGATTGGATCTTTCTTTTGTTTCCCATATATAAACTTAAAAGTGGGTTATGGTGGTTGAAGCAGTAACAGCTCGGGATGGGGAAGAGAGAGAAGCCGTAGTCCGGAGAGATTCAACAGAGGACCACCACCATCGAATTCTTCTCCGCCACGCAGCTTTCATGAGGCGATGATGATGAAACAGAGAGGTAACTGAATTGTCCTTTCGGCTAATTAATATTCATTTTGGTGTGGTTTGTGTGTGTGGAGCAAAGACACTAGTACTTTTAAGTATCGTTCACACACCCCACAAGGATACTTCTAATGTTTTGTTCTACATGAAACGTTTTGTTTATATTAAGTATTAAACAAAGCGTCATTATGTAGGATGTTGTGTGTTTAGAATGACTTCGGTGTGTTTTGTAGTAACAAGATTGACTCTTTTAAATCCAACAACATAATGTTAACGGAAAAAATATGGAAGTTGAGTTTGTTGACTGTCATGGTTGAGAAGCATAATTTTCTCAAAACCTTACATGTCTAAAAGGTATGATCAAAAGAAACATTCACCTCATTTACATAGATTGTGCAGTGATGATACCATACTATCGAAAATAAGTTGTGTGAGCAACACTTAACATTTTGCATCAAACATGATGTCGCCCTTTTGAGATTAGAACGACATATTGAGTGATTTTTTTGTCAGATCAACAAACACATGCGAATAACGAAATGTAAGAACTTTGCAAGTGTACAATGGTTTAAAACGCTTGCATTAGTTCGATATACTTAAAAACATTTTGAGTGAAAACTAAATGTAACCCTCTATTAAAAGAAGAGGTCACGGATTCGAACTGCGTACCAAATGCGAGTATCTAACATAGTCTGACCCTACCTTGGAGATTAGGGTTCCATAGACTTTGAACCCTCATGGTTATCAAAAAAAAAAATTTTGCTTATTATATAACCAAACATTGACCAAAGTTTTACTTACATTGTTTCACTTAACCGAGGCAATGTTGCTTATTATATAATAACTAAATGATATCTTCTTCTCAAGTCATCTATATATATTAATTGAGGAGATAAATGGAGTAAATTTTGAATTCCTAACCTGAGTTGTCAAGTTTAGAGCGATTTAGGGAGTCATTAACTAATGAAAAAATTCAAAATTTTTTATATAGTGGTGACATTAATTACGATCCACAATAGTTAAGATACTAAATGATATGATACATAAATCTAAACAATAAATGAATATTTAATTTGAATTATTTTTAAATATAAAAATATTTGCAGAAGATATTTAAAGCGGTGTTTATTTTGTCCCACATCGATTGTGAAAGTATAGAAGAGCAATAAAATTACAATATAAAATAGAGCTCTCATGTTCAGTTGCAAACCATCTTTCTTCGCATTTCGAATCTATTCGGTTTTAATAAATTGAATCGAATAGTAATTATTTTTTTGGTTCAAAAACGTTTTGAACCAAATTAAACATAATTTATTTTACATTCTTTAGTTTTGATTTCTTTCGGTTAAAAACAAACCAAAATCAAATCATTTAATGTTTCGAGTTTCATTTAAATTTTTCAAATAAAAAAGATCAAAAATTTATAAATACTTCTGTTTAAAATATTTTGATAAAAATTATTTTACAATATTGTTATTTACTTATTTAGAAACCAGAGAAGATTTTTGGATTGTATTAGCCAATTAGATTTAAGATGTAATTAAATGAGATTTGATTTAAAATTAAATCACATTTCGTATAACTAAACCGTACCATATATTTATTTGGTAGTTTTTCGATTGGATTGTTATCAAGAATATCGGTCTAAACCTTTGAGGTAAGTAAGATATCATGTGGGTTTTATTATTTTTATAATTTCTCAACCACAAGATTATATGGTAAGCTTGATATTTATGTATTTAATATGATCTCGTTTTTTTTTAAATTGTGAGCAAAATTCGGAATACGCATTCGATTCGTTGTTAAATTTGTAGTTAATGTGATCACATTTTGATCTCTTTTTTTTTTTGAGAATCACTAACAAAAGATTTTATACGATTTCTTTTTTACGTTTTAAAATGTCCTGAATATTCTCTAATATCAAGTACGCTACCCATAATATAAAGATGTAGCCAAGTCTACATTCCAAAGCATCAAAACACTCAAGACAAAGGAAGAATAAGGTTAATCATGGTTCAAGAAAATAAAGTTTCCTAACTAAAGCCTTATAAGTCAACATGGAAGATCGTTGCAAAAATCATTCGATTGTGGAAGCAAGTTACTCCTTATGGAGACTTTAGAACTCATTCTTTTGTGACATTCACGTAAGTTTTAAACATGTATTATTTATATTTGTTATTGTTTTTATTATAGATATCTAATAACATATTCTAATTAATATACATGAGACAAAAATTGGTGCAACCATTAAAAAACAATATTGGTCATATTTTGAACGTCTCTTAAAAAAATGGGAAAAAAAGATGTTTTAAAATTTTGTTGTTGGTCAAACAGTTGGTGCTTACAAGAGTACATATCATCCATACAAAATATCTTTTTATCAAAACACAATTGTTCCAAGATAAACTCTTATTAAACATATAGATCAATCTATACATACATATTCATAAATATATTAATACAACGTTAATTTGTCATTAAATTTAGAATTTTTCATTCCGCACCATAGCTAGTGACTCACAAAGTTCATAACATACGTGTATAGCTTCCACCTAGCTCCACTCCTTAAAATAGTTGCCATTTTTCTGAAGACTTTTATAATGTTTTAAACACTTATTAGCTGTATAGAAACACGACATAAGTAAAGTTCAACTAGGACCAAAAGACTAAGGAAGCCAAAGATAGAGATCTAGTAGCCTTTTAACAGTTAGGATCTAAACTTAAATGAATCATCTAACATTTCTTCTCATGCTCGCTGTCTTCTGCCGAACCACCTCCAGAATCCGACAGTATTCGAAGAAGAGTGAAGATTGATCACCTTCAAGACCTGTCCTGCTTACTCTGTTTCCACCAGCAAGATTGTTGCATGGACTGCCTCCGATCACAAGATCAAACCCACCAAACTGCTCCATCATCTCTTCAATCTTGTCGTTTGTTAAGTCTTGAACATCTGCAAACTCGATCAAGATTCCTTTCTGGTTAGTTTGCTCCCAGAAGTCCTTCAGAATATTTCTGTTAACTTCTGAAATCTCCACAGAGACAACCGTATTCATCGGGACTTGGAGACGGTGAAGCGCCACTTCTCCACCCCCAATACCCGTGAAAAGCGAGAGAACGTTGATTCCTCTAGGGAACATTGGTTTCAGAACAGAGAGATGGTAAGCCACTGTATCAACCTGAAACAAATTCAGACACAACCATTAAACCGAAGTCAAAAACAAGACTTCAAGAGACCAAAAAAAGTTGTAATCTGTGACTGTTTAACAGATTCAAAACAGTAAAGCCAATACTAATAATACGAACGTATTTACCTGAAAAGAGTTGCCGAGTGACTTGTAGCGCTCCGTCCTACTGATGCCACCACCTCGTGTATGGTTTCTCGGAAACCCCAGAAGATTCTCCATCTCATCTGGCTCAAGTGGAGCAGCTTTGTTTCTTCCCACCCAAACCAAATTCCACTTTCTGCACTGGTCAATCACATACCTTTGTGTATGTATGGGCGGATCTCCATTGTGAGGCTCAAGAGCTACACGTATCCTGTTCGTTAGCTTTGCACTAGCAGTCACAGTCAATATGCAGTTGAGCTTCGTCCGTGTGTCCCAGCTTGGCCACCACTTCTTAGTCAGTGGAAATGCATCGTGGATAGTGTATTTTGGAGGAGGCTGAAGCATAAATCTGTTGTTGATGGGGAGGTTATGAACGTATCCTCTCTTTCTCGCTGCAGCACAGATGTACTTCGAGTCCACAAACTCCGGCGGAATGTCGTAAAGATGCCTTGAGATGGTCTCCCAAACGCCTTTAGGTGCAAGGGCAACGTTCTCATAGTAGAAATACGGTGGGCCTCGAGCTATCTCAGGGAGTGATCTGTGTGTGATGAGTCCTGGTTCATTCGGAAGCCCAAATCCTATCATTGGATTTGGGAGGCGAACTGGCTCGTCATCAGAAGATAGCCTTGGCTCTCTTTTAGACTCTATCCGCCTTTTCTTGACATCATGTCTAGGCTACAAAAACAAAGTCCCACAAAACCAGTGCCCTTTTGTTGGTAAAACAATTACAGCAACTGATGAAACGAATAAACTTGCAGTATACAGATTTTTAAAGAAGTTTCAACCATACCTTTTGTTCTTCAGGGTCAGTGTGAAACTCGCTAAATTGCCGAGCCATTTGAGCAGCACAAATGAAGTCAGTGAGCTCTGCTATGCTCACATTTTCACCTGAAATTTTAGTTATGTAACTGTTGATCAGTCTGGAGGAGGCGATAATCAGTGAGGCATAGATATATCGACATCTAACAACTGTATCAATTAGTGAACTGCAAACACACGCATGTAAGGCCTTTATAACCAGAGGCTACGGCTACCATTTCACCCTGAACCAAATAGCTAATAACACTAAAAGTAAGCAATTTGGTTAATGCTGTTTCCTAACGAAGAAACTAAAACTTGCTAATGGTAATAGTTACAGGTAAGTTTACCACATCTCTCCACAGCTAGAGAAGCTTCAACCTGAGAGAAACCCATTCTCATCAATGAGCGGATCTGGTTGCCATTTTCTGGGGAAGAGTCTAGATCCTTCTGCCATGGTTTAAAAATGGATTTAAAATGCGTATCATTCTATACGTCTACAAAGTTAGTAGTGAGATACATTTACAATTGGTTGGAGTAACGCTGCAATATGATATTACCACAAGAAACAAATTTACCTCGTCATCTGAGATTAATGCATCGTCGAAGTTGATGTCATCATCACTTGATGTCCAATCTATATCAATGTCATTTTCTTCCTTCACAACTGGCGATGATTTATCTGCCTCCTACAAACCACAAGCAAAATTTCAGATAGACTCTTAATTTCAGGAGATATGTAATTATCACAACAGCACTTACCTCACAAGAGAGGAGTGCATTCAATATTTGTTCCTCATTTTCTTCTCCTGAGAGTTGTAGACCAAATATCAGAATAGTTACAAAGTTCACTTTTTTTTTTACTTAATATTAGAGATCAATAATTACCATATTCATGGATGGCCTTGATAACTTTTTCTTCATCGTATCCCATCTCAAGGAAATGATCGATGACCTTGGACTTGGAAGAACCAGCTTCGCAGTTACTCTTTACAATGCGATATGAGACGAATGAGTCTAAATACATGAAAACTTTACATGCAACATAAAAACATTTAAAAATTAGGAACTCACCGAGTACTTGGAGATCGTATCAATAATCACCAAAGTATCAGCATTTGGTCCTGTAAAATTGTTGATAATCACGTTATTGACAAACCTAAAAAGCATATTATCCATATAGGAATACAAACAACAGAAAGAAAAAGGCACACCATTTTCTTCTATTGCTTTAGCAATCAACTCAACGGAGAATCCCATGTCTACTAAAGTTGCAAACATTTTGTCTGAGAATCCCATTTGAACTAAGTCAGGAGCTGTCTCAACGGGAGAGCTCGAAGAAGCTGGTATCTGATATTACAAAACGAAATGGTGAAATCCTGTCCGTTTAAGGCACAAAACTAAATCAAAGAACACTTACCACAGCCGGATTAACTAAAGTTTCGGCTCTGGACTGTACTGGAGATGATGATGGAGATAACTGAAAGTTATCGATCTCATCATCGGTGTTCCAAATAACGTAATCATTATCACCAGTAGCATTTTGCGCCTTCAAAAAACATATAAATGTACAAAGAGAAATGGTGAAGAATCAGTCTAATTCCACAAGGTATACAAAATTTTGAAAAAAAAGGAATCGCAATGTACCATTGTTGTAAGAAGCTGATGAGCTTAGGACATGCAAATGAGCATCAAGTAAGAATCTTCGATATAGAAAAATCTGCCAAAGTTATGAACAAAGGTCTCAATTTTTTTTATCAAATCAGTGTGCAAAAATTTGAGAATTGTAGCAGATTTTACGAAATTATGCTAAACCGAAACTTTCGAAAAACAGTTTTCGAAGAAGGGACAAACTAAGGCAGCGAAAAATCGCCTTCACCCAGAAACTCTAAACCGAGTTCATCGGCGACACCGAAACAAAGAAGATCGAGTGAGAGAATATGAGAGATACCTAGAGAATTTCGAAATCTAAGCAACAGATGAACTGAATCACTCTCGCCGGCGGGCAAAAGTATGGTCGCCGTCGGTGAGAGATAGAGAGAGAAAGAGAGAGCGATGTCCCCCTTTGTCGTCTGTTTTTACTGAAAAAGATTGCGAGAGAATCTTAAACCAAAAGTTTCGGAGTATTACGAATTAGTCCCTAACTTTAGTTCAATTTCATAATCTAACCCCAATACCTTTTTAAATCGTTAAATAAACCTAAAAATCAATATAAACATGAAACATTAGCTGACGAGTCAATTTTCCGAAATTATTTTTGCCTTTCTACTATAGAATCTATAATTTCGTGGATAATAACAGTATTTTGATTTTTGCTTTTTGATTTTATTCTATTTTTAAAAATATGATGCAGTATTTCGTTAAAGAAGTGAAATGGGTTAAAAATATAGGTCTCTTTTTGAAAGAAAAAAAAGAAAATATGCCAAATAATGGAGCTAAGAGCTATGGATCCTAAAGGCAGGACACGTGACGGAGGAAGGAAAAAAAAACATATATTATCTTGAAATAATGCTAACATGAATGCAGTCAAAGACCGTTATGTACTGATAAATATATAGCTGACATGGCAACTGAACTGGATGAAAATCGTGAAATAAGATAATAAGTGAAATCTCTTTCTTGAAAAGAAGGTTCGTCTTTAAAAAGAAAGTGTCAAGTATAAAAAAGAAGACGACTCTTTAAATGGCGATAAATCGATAATAGCTGTATAATTGAGCGATTTCTTTTGGAAAATCTGCGATTCTCCAGCTACGACTACTAGGCAAAAAGAATTCGTTGGCCGCTCCTTCTAAACGCACAGCTAGCGGCTAGCAAACGAAAATGTATGTGGTTAATGGAATAACTATACAGACAAAGTAGCTTTGTTATAAAATGCAATGCGAAAACTTTGGACCCAGGAAAATGTTATAAAATGTAACTTGTAACATGAATGAGAGAAAAAGTCTCGTATTGTTTAGAGAATGAAAACTTCACTAACATATAAATGAGAGTATATTGGAAGGAGTTCAAATGTGTTGTGATAGAGAGAAATTAGGCAACCACATGCACGCACCGTCGTCGTCGCCGTCGTCTGCCACGACTCGGTTCCCTTGCGACGCATAGGGCTCTAGAGGAATGTGGGCCTTCGGTCCACAAAAGATGTTCTTTTTGGAAAATTTTTTTATTAGATTTTGGCTTATTTTTCTTATAAAAAAACAACATGGTTTTTGTCTCAAAACGGCACGTAGTTTGCCTCAAAACAAAACAACACGATTTTCACTCCTCTCTTGTGCACAATTTGAATTGGTCTTTATCGATCAAGTCTTGTGGAGGAAGTTATGTGATGGCTCAGGTTTTCACCCAAGAATTCACTGCAAGCGTACATCTAAGTATGTTGTAGTGGTTCGGGTATCGAATCCACAAAGACCAATGTGTAC
>OVAN01011093.1:0-15025 GCA_900406275.1 Anastatica hierochuntica
AACAATATATATACACATAATCCGCGCGTAGCGCGGAACAAACCCCTAGTTCATTTTAATTTGGGCACTTCAAAAATTATAAAATAGACACCATCTATTTACTTAAAGCACATGTAGCACCTCTTTAGAACCTTTTGCGGTTACCGTCAACGCACATAAGGAAACATGTACTCTGACCTCTGTTCTAAAAATTCTCGCTTTACATCAATTATTTTTCCGCGTATCCGCTAAGCGGTAGTCGTCCGATTAGTTTCCTCCGCAATTTGATTTTTTCAATCATTACACTAATTAACTTATGAAATTAGACTTTTAACTAAAATTGACTCGTAAAATCAAATAAAAAATACATTATAATCATTAAAATTATATAAATTAGTTATTTTTAGACTAAAAACAAGTCAAAAATCTAAAAGTTAAAATTATAAACTTATTATATATCTATAAAAATTAGAATAAAATAAAAATATCAGAATAATCCAAAAATTAGTCTCCGATTAATCTTCAATTTTCTAATTAGGCACTAGGCCCATTTTTGCCGCTCGACTAGCGCCTAGCGAATTTTAAAACTTTGACTCCGACCAAAAAAAGAAAAGAAAACATGTATTTTTGGGGATAGAAAAAAGAACCAAAAAAGAAAACTTAATTGCATTCAGAATTTCTGAAAAAAGAAGAAGCAATTATATGCATGCAATGTCTTTTACTGGTATAAAATTTGAAGGTGGAAACTTGAATACTGTGTGCTAGCTTAAAAATATCATACTAAAGTTATATTACGTTGCCGTATGTCCTTAAAGTCCTTTATAAAGTTCGCACTACGAATAATAACAACTTTCTCTATTTTTAAACACCATGACACATCTACATTTTCAGCTAAGTAATGAAATTTTTAGGAATAGATTAACAACAAAAATCTACAAAATAAATGGTTTACAGGCACATGCCAGCCCACAAAAATTACTTATTATAGATGCATATTAATAAGATCAAAGTAGCCAATTTTGGATTTGGTGCACTCTTTAGCATTTTGTAAAGTAAATATAGCTTGCCATAGCTTAATGTACGTCTTTTTTTTTATTCACTTGCTTAATGTACGTCTTAATACAGCATTTTAGACGGAAGGAAAAAATCAAAATATCTACAGAAATTAGATGAGAACCTCTACCGAATTCCTGTAAATAATTTAACTTTTTTCCCAAATTTCAAACACCTTTCTCTTTCATTAAAGAAAAAATTAAAAATATGATTGAACAAAAAACCGAATTCGAAGTTGGCATCAGAACACGAATCTGACCATAAATAAAAGAATATTTGAATGGATCTTGAGTCTCGAATAGTTTGGATTTCAAAGATATCAAAAAATTGATCCAAGTCCGAACTAGTATCCAAACAAATCCGAAATTTTGAAAATCTCCCAAAAAAACCAAGTTCAAATCCGAATAAATATCATCCGAAAATATCCAAAATATTCAAATTAATATTTGAAATGAGTATCCACATCCTAAAATATAACTAAAATGCCTAATTTCGTATTTGCTTGAAATATTTGAGATATTTGAACCTGAAATCTCAAATCTGAATTCATTTGAATCCGATTCAAAATTTTCAAATACCCGAATGGATCTTGTAGTACTGGAGTTCGAATATGGACCTGAATCGAACATGACCAGAATCCAAAACCGAAAATGTACCTAATTTAAAATAACAAAAATGTACTATACTTTTTCAAATCAATTATAACTCGGTTCGTAACATTTAAAATTTTAAATACTTATAATTTCTCTCTTTCCGTATTCTCAACAATTACTAATCATTTAGCTCGTGTTTTTAAAAAACACTCCAAAAAAAAAAAAGCAAAAGCAAAATGTCGCCTTCACTTTCTGCGCAAGAACCTTCCTCCTTCACTCTCTTCATTGTATTTATTGCTTCGTCCTGTCAACATAATTTCATAACTCTCTCTTCTACTCAACAGAACTTAAAGGTCTTTCCTTTTTTTTTTTTATTTGTTGGTGTTTGTTTCGTCCGTACATAGTTATGTCTCTACCTTGGAAGAAATCAAAATCTAGTCGAATCTCGAGATTCATGTCGGAATTTCAGCAATCACCGAAACGCGGCGGGTCTTTGGTCGTCGAAACTGGTTTCCCAACTTCTCTAATCGATCTTTTCGTCAAAAATCGCGATCGTCTTAAAAAATCCTCTTCCAAACGCCAGACTCAGACCGCCCCAAACGCTTCTTCGCCGATTAATCCAGACGCGATTCTGGCAGAAAAGCCCACGAAGAAGGTAATAGTTGAGAACAAGATCGAGAAAGTTCATTTCGTGGGCGATGGGTTTACGGCGGAGAATAACCAAAAAAGATGCGTTTGTGCTTGTGGCGTTGGCGGAAGCGGCTCGTGCGTTTTGACGGCGTTTAAGGTTTTAATAGTGGCTTTGCTCGCCTTGAGCACGAAGAAGAAGTTCACTTTAGGAATCACTCTCTCCACTCTCGCACTTCTTCTAACAGAGCTCGTGGCGGCGCGTGTGTTCACGCGCTTAAAGCTCTGTAAAAACGAGATGCTGAAAGAAAAGCCAGCCGTTTCAGTCCACGACAAGAACGTGACTTTCGGCGAAAAAACCGAATCTTTTGACGATATAAGTGATTGTCGCGGCGAAGAGACGGAATCGATTTCTTGTCTGAAGGTAACGGAGCCTGTAGTTGCAGAAGAGAAACCGTGTTCGAAAATCATGACGGTTCGTGATCTGTTGTCGAAAGATGAGAAGTCGAAAAGTAAAACTTCGAGGCTGAAATCGAAGATCGTTAAGAAGTTGAGGAGTTGCAAGAAGAAGAAGGAAACGGTTATGATCAAAGAAGAGTCTTTGTCGGATGTCTCGAGCTTGGTTTCAGATGACAAATCAGAAGAGATGATCGAATCTGAGAGAGAAGAGAAAGAATCAAAACCGCCATTGATGGGATCAAAAGGAGCTAACACGAATGGGATTGTTGTGATCGTGATTGTGCTGACTGGTCTGTTAAGTGGAAAGATGTTTGCTATTGTTCTGACACTGTCCTGTCTGTTTCTGAGATTCGAAGCAGCCAAAAGATTTGGTCGTTGCATATAATTTTTTTTTTTAATTTTAAAACACTTAGGAGAATAGAAGCGATGATAATCGATCAATGGTGTTGTTTGAAGCTTAAATTGACTGGTATAGAATCTATAGATAGTAGCTTTACATATTAACCCGTAAATTTCACTTTCGTTATTGAGTTTGATGTCCATTGTTTGTTAGTTTACGTGGAATAATATTTTGCCGTATGAATGATGAATCACATAATCTTATTCAACAATTTTATTGGAAAACCAAACGGAAAAAAAACTTTTATTAGTATGTTGTAAATGTAAACTTCAAACGCAATGAAATGATATGTCTGCATTTAGCGATTACGTTTATATTTTACTAAAGAATTTTGAGGAACACAAAATTTGCTGCTCGCATAATCTATTTAAAAGTAAGAAAAATATCATGTAAACACAAAACAAATTGTTATAATGATCATAATTTAGCATAAACAAAAAGAAAATTGTTAGGCAATGCATTAGAAGTGCTTGGAGTAGGTAAGCCAATTAGCTAAGTGTCAGCTTACGTGGTAGTATTAAGTGGATGACATGGCAGTTTTGCTTATGTGGCACTATGACATGGAAATTAATCTAATATATAAAAGTTGTTCAATTCTCTCCAATAGCTTGACACGTCATCAATTTCGGTTGACGTGAAGATGACATGTGTCGCTATGAGATTTCAACTATGAAAATTAACTTGTATTAAATATATAATCTATTAAACTCGTATTTATTCAGAGAATACGAAAGGTCGTTTCTGTTGTTTTTAAGATTTAATTTTAAAATCGAAGAATATAAAATCGCTACTTCTCAGCACACGAAAGAAGGATCTGTCTATATAAAATTTAATACCATTAAATGAAAAACAAAACATGTAATACGACTAAATTAAAAAACAAAAGAAAAACGTTTTTTAAATAAGATTATAAGTAGTCATTTGGGAAAAAAACACTAAGGTTTATGTATTGAATATATAATATATGATAAAAGAAGAAAATTGAAAATTTAGTGAAAAAATATAAATAAATTTTCAAACAATTTTAGAAAAAAATTACGAAACAAAATCAAACAAAGTCCGCGCATAGCGCGACTGTTCTCTAGTAATGCTAAAAGGTAAGAAATTAGGTTTCAGCCCATGTATAGCTTTTCTCTTTGTTAAAAGTTTTATTGGTGGAAACAAAAAGGTTTTATTGGTCACGATAATATAGAGAGTTTTTAAAGGGATTCTTACAACAAATGCCATTTTGTGTGTAAAAATGAGCAAAAATGGCCATCAAAATTAAAGTTTGCAAAAAATGCCATCATCTTTTTGTGTTTTTTTTTGTATTCTTTTTTCAAATAAAACTCTAAACCCTAAATCGAAATATTTGTTTTATTTTTGTATTTTTCAAAAAAAATTAATTTTAACACAAAAATGATGGCATTTTTGGATTGTTGAAATAGTAATGGCATATTTGCACAATTTTTAAAAAGTTGGGGCATTGAAGCGAATTTCCCATTTTAAAATGTGATAAAGTTTATGATTCTGTCGATATCAATGAAAACCTTAGTATTATACTTAAAATCATCTTTATAAGAAACATTGAAACAAGCTAATTATTGTGAATAATATTAGATAAAGAAATCAAATCATGCTTTTGGAGAAAGGTGAATATGTGTTTACTTTAAAAATTAATAAAAAAAAATTGAAATACGAATAAATAAGTGTCGGGTAAAGAGAGTGTCTTTGGTTTTGATTCGTTAAAGCTTCACCTAATTCAACATTAACTTAGTGGCAAAGCCTCCATTGTTGGATTTTTATTTGCATATCATGCTTACCACTAAGAAATTGTCATCTCCATTTCTTAGATATTTGTATCAAAATTATACCAAATTCTTTTGTACTTAAACAATTAATAAACAACATAAAAACTAAAATATGTGCTACACAAGTGTTCATTATATACTAATACGTCGGCAAAACAAAATCAACTGTAACAATCCATTTAACATGTTCTTGTTTTTCTAACAAATATACTAAGACGTGTTCATCTACTGAACTTTTTAAAATTTTTGCATATTTAAAATTTTGAATTGTTATTTTGTATATGGTTATATTATTAACATTTTAGGGTTAATAGGATTTTTTACCTAAGTCGATTAACATTTCATCAGGGCGAAAAAAAAAGATTAACATTTCATCAGATAAACGATTCTTTTGTGAAAATAAAACTCTTGTTAAGTGTGTATTTGATGAAAATGATATATTATGGACAGAATCATGGTCCAAAAAGTAAAAAACGTGATACTCGATTTATACAAGTTAACATTTTCGTCGAGACTCATTTGGTTCAGTGGCAAAGACTCTGGTGCTGAGTATTGACAACTGGAGTTCGACTCTACCAAATCGCGATACCCCGCGTCGTAGGATTTAACTATAAATCGAACCTCGTCGATACACCCGTGTCAAAACAAAAAATAATACAAGTTAGCGTTTTGGATTAATGATGAGAACAATTCAAATATATGAAGAAGTCAAACCCAACATAATAGCTCATGCGTGAATGTGAATTTTGTCGGACGTGATCAATAGAATTGATCGATGTATGTCTAATAAAGTAGCCACGAATAGTTTGCTCTTTTACTATTTACATTTTCTCTTCTAAAAACACAACGCCATGGATTGAGCGTGTGGAAGGAAATCATATAATATGTTATAGTCTTAGACTTGGATTATGTACGAGCTTCGATTCAAAACTAGTTAATCGTAAAACAAGTTTAGTATTGATCATAGAGATGGATTAACGCGGTTAGCAATAAAAAAAATCGTTAATAAGAGAAATTCACTTTGGATACCATAACTGATAAGAGAAATTCGAGATTGATGTAATGAATGGCTATAATAATGTTGGTTTCAACCGGTTGAAAAGAGAATCAAACAGAGTTGCTGATACCTTAATGAAAATGCCTGGTCCTTCTCTTTTTAAAAGATTCCTTATACTTAGGTTTATTATACAATAGTTAGCAGAAGATTATTCAAGTGCCATCAGTAAAGGACTAGTTTAATGTTTAAAAAGAAATAAAAGGAAAGCAAAATTGAAACCCATGGATTTCAAAGTATAATTTTTCACTTTCCGATATGTAAACCCAAACCGAACCAAACCAAAGTAGAGCATATGGTTCGGATATGGTTACACCATATAAACGGTATGGATGAACATGTTTAATTTTAAAAAAATTATGAGTACTTATAATGCTTGAATATTAACTGAGAAAACATATTAATTCAAAATTTCAATATAATAGTATCTAATATACATTAGAATTTACAACAATCTATATATAATGAACAAGATAAATTTAAAAGTTACAAAATCTTAGTTTACAATAATATAGTAATCTAATAACAATGATATTACTAAAGCTTACGATAAGCTTGAATGGAGGTTCTTAGAAGACACAATGGTGAATATGGATTTTGATACTAAATGGATTTCGTGGATTATGACTTGCGTTGAATCGGTTTCTTACTCAACGCTAGTGAATGGAACTCCACATGGAAGCATTCGATCAGTCCGAGGAATTAGACAAGGTGATCCTCTTTCACCTTATCTATTCATCTTATGTGCCGAGGTTCTAAGTCATATGCTCACTCAAGCTCAAGTAGCAACAAAGTTGAAAGGCATGAAAATAAGATCCTCCGGACCAACGATCAACCATTTGATGTTTGCGGATGATGCCGATTTCTTTTTCCACGCTCACCCTAAATCATGTAAGACCATCATGGATATTCTTCAACGATATGCAACGGTTTCTGGTCAAGTTGTGAACCTCACAAAATCGGCTATAACATTTGGTTCAAAAGTAGTGGCAGAGGTCAAAACCAGGTTACGCAGGATCCTCAATATACACAATGATGGTGGCAATGGCAAGTACTTGGATTGCCTGAAAAAATAAGAAGAAAGAAAAAAGAGATATTCCAGTATCTCATCGACAATGTCAAGCGCATAACACAAGGATGGACAAACCGATTTTTATCGGAAGTGGAAAAAGAAATTCTACTTAAAACCGTAACAATGTCACTCCCAGTATACACAATGAATTGCTTTAAATTACCAAAGGGTGTTTCTGAAGAGATCAATGATATTTTGGCTCAAAATTGGTGGAGTAAAGGAGCAAATCGACGATCAATGCACTGGTTTTCTTGGAATAGAGTAAGTTTACCGAAAAAAGAAGGTGGATTGGGATTTTGGGATATTGAAAAGTTTAATGACGTTATGCTTGTGAAACAATGTTGGAGAATATTACAAAATCCTCTTTGCTTGTTAGCTCGAGTTTTAAAGGGAAGATACTTTGAGGATACTAATATCTTCAATGCGGGTAGAGGCTCCAAACCATTGTTCATATGGCAATCTTTGTTGCATGGAAGAGACCTTTTACGAAAAGGCATGGGATTTTTGGTTGGCTCTGGCACGGATATCAAGTTGTGGCGTGATCCTTGGCTGCCAACACACCCTCCACGAGCTCCGCATCGGTTACATGAAGTTAACACAACTTGGGAGTCTATGAATGATCTCATTGATCATCAAACCCGAACTTGGAGACAAGATAGATTAGAAGGAGTGATGGAGGCAGAGGATTTTCGAGAAATCTTGAAGATCAAGTTGAGTATCTCTGCTTCTCCGGACATGTTGGGTTGGCATTATACGAAGGATCACATATTCATGGTAAAATCTGGATATTGGCTCGCAATGCATAATGAAGAGCCAATAAACGTCATCAATCCACCTCCGGGCTTACCAGAGTTTAAACAAGCTATTTGGAAGATCAAAATAGCCTCTAAGCTTAATCACTTTTTATGGAGAATCATTACGAATGCTCTTCTGGTTGGAGAAACTTTAAAAATTCGAGGCATCACAACTAATAGCCAGTGTCGGAGGTGCTATCGTGAACCAGAAATGGTGGAGCATCTATTCTTCATCTGTGATTATGTACAACCAATTTGGCGAGGAGCTAATCTACCACACCATACTCTAGTTCAAGCTTCTGCGTCTTTTGAAAATAATTTTCGTGCTGTTATAGAAACTCACGAAACTTCTACAAATAATAATGTATCAAACATGATGAAACAACTTCCAATATGGATTATGTAGCGAATATGAAAGAGCCAAAACATCGTTTTTTATCAAAGGCAAGCTAGTGTTTGGAGGAATGATCTAGCGAAGGCCACAAATGACGTTCTGGAATGGTCTGCCTCAAGTGAGCAAGCAACCGTGATACCTAGCAACTATGTTCATCACTCTGTTTCGCAATGGAAACGTTCTGAACAACATTATATCAAAGTCAACTATGATTGTAGCTTTCTTCCAAACTGTCCATCAAGAGCTGCTTGGATAATGAGAGATTCACGGGGCTGTTATTTAGGAGCAGGATGTAGCCAAGGCAAAGTTTGTTCCGGTCCTTTAGAAGTTGAACTCCAAGCCTTGACAATGGCGATTCAACACTCATGGAGTCGAGGTTACCAAAACATCATCTTCAAGGGGGATAATAAAATTATTCCAAGTCTTATTCACGGTGATACAATGAACTTCCATCTTCATAATTAGATTAGAGATGTTCGTCAATGGCAACTTAGATTTCAACAAATTCGGTTTACTTGGATTTCAAGACAATCGAACAAGGTTGCAGATGCATTGGTCAAAGCTCCAAATTTGAATCACTCCCTGTTTTCTGTTTACAATTTTCCTCCATCTATCATTGTACCTCATTTTCATGAGGACTACATTCAAACTCAATAATAATACGTTTTTGATAATTAAAAAAATGAATCTTGATTTAAGGTTTTTGTTTGGATATTATTGTGATAATTTTCATAACTTTGTTTTATTTTTTTGTATCATGAAAATATCTATAAAACTATATCAGTTAGATACTATTTTAAATTCAAAACAATGATATTAATATTTTTCATGTTATATTTATTTACCATTTATTACCAAAACAAAATTCTATATTTTAAAATTAAACAACATTTAAAACCGAATAAACTGAAAATTAAATGTATCCAAATCGAACCAAACTAAAATAGATATAGGTATAATATTGTTGCTAGTTTTGATTAACAGGTAAACAAAAAACTCTCGAGCCAAAACCGAATCGATATCCAGATTTACGAGTCCTACTTTTTCTCAAAATAAATAAATTTTACACCTAAGTTATCTATAGAAAACTTGGGACAGACTAACTTTGAGGTGGATTAGTTATTAAAAATAAATCAAAGTTTGAACATTTTGACAGAAAAATTAGAAAGAAAAACTAGTTGATAAAAAGCCTAAACTATTATTTTCAGCATTTTAAAATCCAAATTTTAAACATTTCGACAAAATATCCAAATAATATCGAGTCTTATAAAAAAAATTAAACTAATATTTTAACATTTTAAAAATCAATGTTTCATTATGAGGAGAATAACCTCCAAATTTATCAAT
Organism: Anastatica hierochuntica; assembly: GCA_900406275.1. NCBI lineage: Eukaryota > Viridiplantae > Streptophyta > Magnoliopsida > Brassicales > Brassicaceae > Anastatica > Anastatica hierochuntica. The sequence goes on from OVAN01011093.1 coordinate 9,563, forward strand.
GATAATTAGAAATACATGATTTGTCAATGCCGTCTTTCCACTGAGAATCACTGGAGATATGAGAGGTTCATGTTTAGTATTAAGTGAATGTGTCTTGAATTTTTGAAATGAAAATAAAACATAAACTACATTATTGAGACATGAACCCTCGTCTTAGAGTGACAACCTAGTCGAGTTTACCAATTAATTGAAGTTGGCCTCTTCGCATCTTCTCCTCCCCTTTCTTATCTTCAACGATTTTCAGTGGAACGACAATGACAAAAGTATGATCTCTTTGTAATATAGACTCTGGTTCGGAAACTTATATTTTATATCAATGGCTATACAAATTCTATCTTTCTTTTGATCCACTTCTTCGAGTTGTTAGTCCTCTATTTTATTTTGTTACTTGCTATCTCAAACTCAATCTTCGGATTTCTTCTGATCAATGACATTGATAAATCTTTTGATTCTAATTGCATCTCATTGCTGGTGTAGCTCTAATGATAATCTTGTCAGACGGGGCGTGACAAACACACACTATGATTTTAGATACCACACATTTAATATATTAAATATGAAGAAGTCAGTCAGACATGCAACTCCCAATGATAAAGACGATACAAAATTCTCTTATTTGTTATTAAGATGACAGGAAGATAATATTTTATTTTATTTTATTTATTAGTTGGTGAATAAAACATATCAAATTAAATTACTTTTAAAAAAATATTTTTCTATCTAAAATTAAAACGCAATTGTATTTAACATTTAATGAAACTAGTCTTTTTAACCACTATTAATACTTTAGCATTATTAATTTTGGGAGTTATTTAGCTCAAAATGAAATATTAGATATAAACTGATGAAAATATTAGTTTAGATTTTTTCTAAAACTTGTTATTCTTTAGATTTTTCTGTCGTAATATTTAAACTTTGAGTTTTAAAATAAAGAAAATAAGTGTTTTTTTTTTGAAACTAGTTTTTTCTCGATTTTTCTTGTTGAAATATTCAAATTTTGGATTTATTTTGCAATTAGTCCACTTTGAGATCTTTTTGTTTTCTTCATATTTTTAACAAAAAATGTTTTGATTGTAAAGTTTGTAGAAGCTAAGCTTTGAGATATTAAAATTGTTAAAGAGTAACAAATATTATATATAATAATTTCTACATTCTAAAGTCTCTTTCCACTACAAGAAAACAACCAAATTGCGAGGGAAGATTTCTTAGCAATTTTCTCGCAAATCACCTTTTGCGAAGAAATTGCGAGAAAACGAAACTGGTTGCTGATCGTTACTCGTAAATCTATTTTCCTCGCAATTTTGCGAGGAATCTGCGAATAATTTATTTGCGATGAGTTTGCAATCACAAATAGAATCGTAAAATTTTGCGATAAAATTGCGACGAACCCTCGCAATTTCATCTCCAAATTTTTGCGAGTATATTGCAAAGATTTGCGAAGATTCGCGAAGATTCATCGCAAATTCCTCGCAAAGTATTTGCGAGTATATTGCGAGGATTTGCGACTGATCCTCGCAATATACTCGCAAATATTTTGTGAGAGATTTACGATTGATTACTCGCAATTCTCTCGCAAAAAATGTTCTTTTTTTATTAATTTTTTTAATCAAAAAATAAAATAAAAATATTAGAAATAAAATTAAAATAAAATTAAAATAAAATTAAAATAAACATTAAAGTTAATAATAAGAAATTAATATTTTAATTAAAATTAATAATCTGAAAGTAAAATAATAAATTTTTAAATATTTTACAAATCTACAATATTAGAAAACCTAAAATCTAAATGTTATCTGATCCGCCCTATACCTGACCCGAATAAGTGGGTAAGGATCGAGTATGAGCAATACTAATTACCTGTTTTGGTAGATATATTTTCTTTAAACGGGTAAGGGTTGGGTAAGGGTAATTATATGGGTACCCATATTACCCGTTCACATAACTAAAAACTAAAAATAATCTATATTTTTAGTAATATTTAACTAGTTAGATTTACATTTTTGTCAAAAAAAATTTTAAGTTTAGAAAAAAAATTTAAAACCGATAAATATATTATTGATTATTATTTTTATGTTTAGTTTAACTTTGATTTTTAAACTTTATAAATGTTTTTTTTATAGGAGATATCATTCTAAAACATATTATACTATTATGATATTATTTTAACAATTTAATAACAATGATTAAACGAGTTATTTTTGATATAATACGAGTCAGAGTATTAAATAGGTATTGATTTTACCTATCCGACCTGACCCTTACCCAACCCTTACCCATCATTATCCGATCTTTATTATTACGGGTATGCTTGGGGTTGTGATTTTAGATGCCCATAATACTCGTACCCGACCCTTACCCGTATTTACCCGACCCATTACCCATTATGCTCACCCCTAGATGCTGCTGCTCTCGTTGCTGAGATGACCCGTCCCGCAACATCCGAGCGTACTCGGCAAACTTTGGGTCATTCTTCTCCATCCAGTTGAAGAGAAGGGCATGAGATCGAGTCCGCTCCACCACGTTCTTCTCCATTCAGTCGAAGAAGAGAAGGGTCTGGTGTGCTAATTTCCACCATGTTTCACGATTTCTTGAACACCGTAATACTCAATTTGCTCCAACACAACATAACCAATCATAAACACCGGGGGAAGAAGCTTCGCAACTTTGTTCTTCCTGAATAATTTCCTGTTCCTCCTATAAGGATGAGACATCGGTAGAAATCAACGATGACAATCAAACCAGCAAGGTTTACGTCCATACTTTAGTTGAAATGCTTCAGATTGATGTGCACAGTGAAGACATGATATCCTTCCATGGGTTGTCCACCCAAATAGCATTTGGTATGCGGGAAAGTGACTGATTGTCCACATCAGTGCCGCACGCATCTTAAAGTTCCTCTGTTTTGATTGGTCAATCGTACGAACACTTGCATTTCATAAGTGCTGTAACTCATGGATCAGAGGTTGGAGAAAAACGTCTAAAGATTTCTTAGGGTGCTTTGGACCGGACACTAAAATGGTCAAGAACAGAAACTCCCTTTGCATGCACATCTCGGGTGGGAGATTGTACGACGTCAAGATGACAAGCAACAAAGAGTAGTTTCTTCCGGACATTCCGAATGGACTGAACCCATTTGTACACAAACCAAGATACACATTTTTGCACTCGTTAGTGAAATCAGGGTATACCGTCTGAAAGTATTTCCATGCTTTTGCATATGACGGATGTGTAATCTCTCTCTTCCCAGATGTATGTTGTCCATGCCATCTCATAGCACCCGCTATCTTTTCTGAAAGATATAAACGTTTGAGCCTGTCGGTGATTGGAAAGTACCACACCCACTGAAATGGTATGCATGTACGTCCAATTGTAGGTTGATATCTCGATTTCCCACAAAAGCGACACTCCTGCAACTTTTCATCATCTTTCCAAAATATCATGCAGTTGTCGATGCATACATCAATCATTTGGGATGATAACCCAAGACTGGAAACCAATTTCTAAATTGCATAATAAGACTCAACCGAATTATCATCCGCAGGCAAATACTCTTTAATTAAATCAGCCCATGCATTCATACAATTATCAGGTAAGTTGTAGTCACTTTTAATTGTCATCATCCTAGATGTCAATGATAATTTAGACTGACCTTGTCTTCATCCACCGTAGATAGGTTGATTAGCAGCGTCTAATATATCAAAAAAATTTTAGCATCTTCGTTCGGTTCCTCATAATATGGAACATCAGAAAATGTAGCATTTTCATCAAATGCATATGATGTTTCCTGAAATGCATATGTAACCATATCATGAAACCTATTTTCTGTTTCATGCTGATGACGACTAGTTCCTCTATTTTGGTTCCCACGACTAGAGCTAGTACCTTCTTCAACATTACAACTTTCTCCATGGAAAACCCATAGATAGTAATTTGGGGTGAACCTCTATTATTTAAATGTTTCTTCATATTGTCAACTGAGATATACTTCTCATTCCCACATTTAATACAAGGGCATAAGATTTTACCGTGCTCTTGCGCAAGGGAGTTGTTCGTCGCCTGATAGATGAACCCGCGCAAGCCATCCCGGTACTCTTTCGTAACTTCCCCGGTATCTAGATCTCTATGCATATACATCCATCCTCGTAAAGCGAAAATTTCATGCTCCGAACTCGACATTTTTTTTTCTTTTTCTGTTTAGCCTAACTTTTTCCTTAGAGTTTTTTTTTGTTTTAAGATGTTGTGAATGAATGGGAGAGGGTGGAGTTGTATTTATAGCCATTTCTTGCGACGAATTTGCGAGTTATCCTCGCAATTCCATCGCAAATTTGCGAGAGATTTGCGAGGAAATTGCGACCACTCGTTGTTTTCTCGCAAAATCGTCGCAGATTTGCGACGAATATGCAAAACATTATTTTTGTTGCATATTGCGATTAATTTGCGAGGAAAATATTTTTCCAAGCATATTTCTCGCAAATTGGTCGCAAATTTGTGACCAATTTGCGAGAAATTTAATTTACTCGCAAATTGGTCGCTTATTTGCGACGAAATTGCGAGACATTATTTTTCTCGCATATTTGCGAGTAATTTGCGAGGAAGCTATTTTTCCAAGCAGATTCCTCGCAAATTTGCGAGGAAACAATTTCCTCGCAATTTTTCCTCGCAAATGTGTTGTTTTTTTTTGTAGTGTTTGAAGGTTTAGGTTAAGGTTACAAGGCGAAGCAGTAAAATCGATTACTAGCTCTTTTCTTTGCGGAAGGTGACCAATCTTCGTCCGTGGTTCGCTAAGGTTGGGTTCGCGAGGGCCCGAGTCAAGAGATTTTAATCCTCTTTGACGTTGTCCCATCCACTTTCAAGTTCAATCTTGAGTCTACCTTTTACGGTGAGTAGAGCTTCTTAGGAGACATTAGGTTCAAGTGGTTATGATGCAATAGTCCAGCTCGTTTTAGTGGTCATCTCGACTGCAGTGAGTTTTGGTTGGTTCGAAGGTTTACAATAGATTGGTTTACTTTAGTTCTCATGGTTTTCGGCGCAATTCCAACGTTAAAAGTTCTATGGAGTGTTCACCGAAAAGTTCAGTTTTATTGTTTTAGTTTGAGCCCTTAGCTTCTTTTGTTGTTTTCGTTACTATTCTTATGCTTATCTTTGAGGTTTAATCGTTTGGTTTTATCTTTTTTCTTTGACTCTCTGAGATTGTATTCACTAAACCGACAGTTTTTGACTCTGGGATGATATCTACGATTTTGCCGGCTTGTGACTCTGGATTTGGATTCGTTCAATTCACCAACTTTATTTGTAACGTTAGTTTATCAATAAAATTCAGTTGGAAAAAAATGTCTACATCCATGTAACACTATTGGTGGTCAAATTCAGTAGAATACATCCGGCTGACCAAAAAAGAGTATAGAAGAATGAATAAAAAAAGAGAAATTCCCTTAGATAGCACACTTTTGTGTTTTTTTTGCC
>OVAN01011094.1:0-15024 GCA_900406275.1 Anastatica hierochuntica
TGCTTATTTCCGCCTTATCACTTCTTGCGAAGCGCAAATCCATCTCGGCAAAGAATTTTTTGCGATCATTGATCTCTTCACCACCTCTGAAGGTTTCTGGAATGGTGTCCTTGATGATCATCAGATCAATGCGATTGAAACGCTCCCACTTCTCATAGACAGCCTTATACTCAGCAGTGCTGGTATCCGTAGGAGAAGCAGGTTTTTCCGTCCTCAGCGCAAGGTCAAGATCCATACATCCAAGAACAATTTTAACTTTACTTTTCCATTCAGTAAAGTCATAACCCGTAAGTTTTGGAATTGATCCTAAGTTGGCAGATAGAGTAGCAACATTTGCTGGAAAAAAAAGAACAAAACTTAATTAAAACTGGAGAAAATCAATAATAAATATTAAAAATTGTACATATCTCATCCAAGATACCAAGTGTACATTAATATCAAGTCTTTGGACAGAATACTAACTACTAGCGATACTCTTGTTGTAACGATCAAACACTGACAATAATTCATGCTAAGTAATAAATCTTCCTTTGGGCCGATTTATCATTCACATGATTAAAACCATATAATTGTCACATGTTTACCATCACAGGTGTATGTGTACTTCGGCCAAATATTAAACTTTCTTTTGGGCCGATCTAATATTCGCATGAAAATACACACACGTATATATGTAAATTTGGCCAAATACAAATCTTCCTTTGGGCCGAATTGTATCCGCATAAATTTACATACATACATCATTTAATATTTTTCATGGAAAAAATATCTTCAAGAGAGGTCTTCCTTTGGACCGACATCTTGATTTAATTATCCACTTCTAATGCTAAACTTGTACAATCAAATTTATTTATTGATTTAAACAAAACTTTATTTTTGCATAGACATATAAGAATATGTATGGGGGATTCATAAGCAAGAAAAATTGTGGTGGCAGAGTGGTTGAAAGAAGAGGGAAGAGAGGCGCTTCAGACGAACCAAACCCGGGTTCAATACTTGTCAACTTCAAATCCATAGTGAATTGACCGGTGCTCCCTTCCCCAAGCTATTGGGCTTAATGGCCCAGAACCCTTTCTCCTTATTTTTTTAAATTAACTTGGGCTGAAAAATGAATAAAAACTGAAGCCCAATTACAAAGGTTCAATGAAACTATGAGTTTCAACTTTTATCTTCAACCCACGTAAAGGTTGCATGAATAACCCTAATATTCTGATGAAAAACAAAACACAGCCGCTATGGCAGAATCAAATTCAAAAAACTTTCACTCAAATTTATCCGAAAATTGTTCTATAGTTTCGGAAAAACAAGCAGAGAGAGTGAAATCTTTAGATTTAAAATCAACCAAAATACTAGATCTAAACATCCAAATTCATATATCTAATCTAAAACAAAAATCACAGATTCGAGAACACATGTTTTAAGTATAAACTTTAAGAAAAATTTCAGACTCAACAATCCAAAATTTTCAGCAAAATTAATTTCGAACTTATTTAAAAATAAATAAATAAATCTGAAAATCATCAGATAAAATCTTAATATCGATCAGAAACTGAATATGGTGGCTCTGATACCAATTGTTAGATTTATTCAATCTATAAACCTTAAACCATATCAGTTTCTGATTAATAAGAACGAAAGCGGAAGCGTACCTGATGAATCCATGCTTAGGGATATGAATGAATAGGGAATGGATCTTCCAAAGCAAACACTGGATGACTTTAGTTCTCTGGTGATGCGGATGCAGAGAGTTTCTGTATTTTCTGTTAGGGTTGCTTTGGGGACCATAACCCTCTATTTATAGAGAATCAATTTCTAGTTCGGCCCCTCATCAAACTAGAAATTGCCAAAGGTATCCACATATTAATATTTCATAACACTTATGCCCACAACATTTCCTTTATCACAAAGTGACCACTACAAAATAAGTTACTTAATTAATGACCCTAACACATTTAATCCTTAACATATTTGACCCTACCTAATGATTCTTACAACTATAGTTTCTTTTTATTTAACAATATGTTGTCAGGCCCGGCCCTGAGGCCAAGCTGGCAAAGCACATGCTTGCGGCCCTAAGATATTATAAAAAATCGATCCTCTAATACAAATATGTGTACATAGCGTAGTGGTATAGTGTGGCTCTAATATATCCCGAGCTCATGCGGGTTCGAGTCTCTGTGACACCGTTTATTCCTTTTCTTTTCAGTTATCTAAACAAAATATGCCGACACCTTTTTCCTTTTCTCTGTTATCTAAACAAAATATGCTGAAATATATATATATATATATATATATGTATATATAAAAAATAAGGAATTAACAAAAATCAAACAAAAAAATCCTAATTAAACCTAAATTACCTTTCTCGTTCTTCCATCTTCTCTTTGAAAAAATAGCCACCATCAATCAATTTTCTTCCAAACTTCTTTCACATGTTGCAGTAGTTATTGAGATTTGATAGTCTTCTTCTTCCTCTTATTGGTGAGTCAATTTTAAGTTTCATTGTTCAATTTTATATGGTTGCTTATGTTCCTTGAATGTATATTTTTTCACTTTTGATGTGTGTTTCATCAGGTATTTGATTTCTGTTTGATATTATCTTATCTTGAAATTAGGTCTAGATTTGCTATTATAATAGTTTCACAAACTTCAAATTGAAAAAGGGCTAACGTTGGTATTCTGTTGTTGTTTGTCTTTTTCTTTATCTTTCTTTTATGTGTTTTTCTCCAAGAAGTAATCACACAATTCAATAGATAGTGGGTTTGCTTTCTTTCTTATTCATTAAGACTATTATTGCAGTGAAAAGTATGTCTTCGAAACGAATAAAACAAGTGAAGGGCGGAACGGAAAAAGCAAAAAGGAGAAAAAAACGAGAAGAAGAAGCAAAATCTCTAGCTAATTCGATGTTGAGGTATGTAACAAAACCTGAAACTTCTAAAATTGATGAGGTTTTAGATGATGGAATCAACTTGTGTGAGGAAAATGCAAATGAGAATGAGAATGAGAATGAGAATGAGAATAAGAATGAAAATGAGGATGAGAATGAGAATGGAAAAGAGGATGAAAATGAAGAGGAGAAAGCATTTGATGTTAAGGAATATCTTATATGTGGAGATATCAATGATCTTGGAAATTGGGAAAATTTTGACAACAAACTGAGAGATTTTTTAGTTGAAAAGGGTCCGATGCCAAGGCTTCCAGCTGATTATCATTTTCCAAGAGATCATATTGGTAGATGTTTTTCTCATTCGTCTTATACAAGAAAAATAAAGAATGGAGAGAAGCAAGATAGACGATGGCTAATTTACTCAAAAACAAAAGATAGAATTTTTTGTTTTTGTTGTAAATTATTCGCGGAAGATAAAAATGTCTATCAATTGGCATTAAGTGGATACAATGACTGGAAAAATATTTCACAGATAATCAAAGAACATGAAAAAAGTCGCAGGCATATCATATGTATGACTCAATGGATGGATTTAGAAGAGAGACTTAAGAAGAATCAGACCATTGATAAGCATCTTCAAGAAGAGATTAACAAAGAGAAAAATCACTGGAGAGATGTCTTGTTGAGGATAATTGCATTGGTAAAGGGTCTTGCTAGAAAGAATATAGCTTTTCGTGGAAGCAGTGATAAGATATATGAGGATAGTAATGGAAATTTTTTGGGTATGATTGAGGTATTTGCAGTTTTTGATCCAGTGATGAAAGAACATATTAGACGAATCTCTAAACAGGAAACTCATTAACATTACTTGAGTCACCGAATTCAGAATGAGATAATAGAGATGCTTGGGTTCGAGATGAAGCAAATGATCATAAAGAAGATTCAGTGTGCAAAGTATTTTCAGTTATTCTTGATACTACCCCTGATATCAGTAACCGGGAACAAATGACGCTAGTTATTCGATGTATTGATATTTGTGAGGCCTCACCAAAGATTGAAGAATTCTTTTTGTCATTCTTGAATGTCAAAGACAAAACTGGGGAAGGGCTTTCAGAGACTCTTCAGGATGTATTGCTTAATCTTGGGTTGAGTTTTGATGATATTAGAGGCCAAGGATATGATAATGGGTCAAATATGAAGGGGAAAAATAAAGGTGTTCAAAAGAGATTGCTTGAGATTAATCCAAGGGCAGCGTACACGCCATGTGGTTGCCATAGTTTGAATCTTGTACTTTCAGATATCGCTTCCTCGTCGACGCTTGCAGTATCATTTTTTGGAATTGTTCAGCGTATCTATTGTTTGTTTGCCTCTTCTACAAATAATTGTGAGGTTTTCAGAGAGATTGTGAATGGAAATTGGAATTACAGTCAAGCCATTATCACAAACTCGCTGGGAGAGTCACATTAAAAGTGTTAAAGTTATACGCTTTCAAGCTCCTCAAATACGAGATGCTTTGTTTTACTTGGCAGAAAACAGTGACAATCTGAAAACAAAAAGCGAAGCTGAATCACTAGCGATGAGTGAAATCCATGGAATTGGGAGTTTTGAATTTTTGTTTGGGATGATTATTTGGTATAAACTTCTGTTTGTTGTTAACAAAGTAAGCAAGATCCTGCAGTCAGAAGATATGGACATTGATAGTGCTATTGCGCAACTTGAAGGACTTGTTTCGTTCTTTAGAAATTATAGAGAAACAGGTTTTCAAGCTGCAAAAATAGAAGCTGAACGAATTGCTACTGATATGGGGTTGATCATGAATTCTCTATGAAGGCAAAACGTCTTAGAAAAAGAAAAAGATATCATGATGAAGAGCCAGAGAGAGTTGGGGAAAGTGTGACTCTAACAGCGGAAGAAGATTTCAGGATTAACTATTTCCTCAAAATAGTGGATCAAGCTTTGGTTTCTCTTGAGACAAGATTTGATCAACTTCAAAGTTATGAAAAGACTTTTGGATTTCTATTTGACTTGAAGATGCTGGAGTTAGCAAACAATGACACGTTGATGGCTTCTTGTGCGAATCTTGAAACCTATTTGAAACATGGTAATCATTCGGATCTTGATGCCAATGATTTTTTTTTGGAATTAAAGCTTTTAAAAGGAGCTTTACCAAAAGAGATTAAGAAGGTTGTCGAGGTATTAGATTTTCTGAAAAAGATGGAAAGTTGTTATCCAAACACATGGACAGCATACCGTATAATGATGACGATTCCAGTTTCGGTTGTTTCTGCAGAAAGAAGTTTTTCAATGTTGAAGCTCATAAAGTCTTATCTGTGTTCGACTATGTCTCAAGAACGACTTAATGGATTATCGATGCTATCGATTGAAAGGGGTATGGCTGAAAAGCTTGACTATACAAATTTGATGAATGAGGTCGCAAGTAGAAATGCGAGAAGAATCATATTTCAAGAATGATGTACTACTTTTTTGTTTTCTTATAGTATTTTAGATTTTTTTTCATACATTAACTTTCTATTAATAAACGTATTAATTTATTATAAAACAATATAAAGCGGCCCTTTTCTCCCTCGCTTGCGGCCCTCAAAACGTCAGGGCCGGCTCTGTATGTTGTTTATATTTCTTCAGTTTCATTGTTACTATAATAGTCTTTTTATTGTGCATATATTATTTTTATCCTAGTATGTGTGTTAGTAATGCTAAAGAACTCTCTCCATACAAAATTGAGAAGTTAGCATAATAACATATTCCCAAGGAAATGATCAAGACAACCTATGGTTTTGTGTTGTCATGATAATTCGATGGCACTAAGTGAAATATTAAATGTTGAATTATGAATTAATATATACTCTAAAAACTCACATAAGGATGCTCTAAAAATATAGCACTGTAAGAACGACAAATATAGGTGAAATGCAACTACTAATCACACAAGCAATTGTTATCCCAAGACTGGTTAGTCTTTCTCCTGCAAATCTTTCATCCAAGACAGTGGCTTCTCAATGTATACTATCCATACCACATCCAACTCTTCCACAAATCCTTCCTATTTACTCTTGCTATACCAGTCCACTTATTACTTACTTCTTCTTTTCCATGGTCGAGTTATGCCTTCTTGTTCTTTTATCTCCATCATATCATGAACCACAACTTGTAATTTCATGATTTTGGAAATCCGTCATCATCTTGCAATCTTATCATCTTCCATTGTCAGAATTACATCTTCGTTCTCATTACCGCATCATCCCGATTCACTTCTTCATAACTTCCATATGTGATCGATTCTTTCTTTTTTCACTAAGTGTTCTTATCCATGGTCATCTCTTTCATTGAATCCATCTTCCATGCCTCTTCTTTTGATCCGTCATCTCAATCTTCACTTGGATTTCAACTACTACTCTTCAAATAGTTTTCTTATCACTTCATATCAATCAATCATCAGGCTTAGATTATGTTACATTTCGTCATCATATGCAATCACACATCATCGTCAGCTCGAGGTAACAGTTTATGGTAGAGTTTTCTAACGGATCACTCTTATGCTTTTATAAAAATTTCTTGGATTCAACTAGTCCTACGAACACCAAGAAACTAACGACACCTTTAAGGATTCCGAGCAAAACCTAACCATTCTGCAAAAACTTTTTAATCAACCATTTCTCTTATTTCACTTTCTCACTCATCATATGCTTCTATCATATTATTATATCATACAGTTCTACCATGCAATACTATTATGTAATCACTCAATTAACAAGCAAGAGATGCATTTCAATCATTCACACAATAAGTTAAAATCCAATTTTTTTATTAGGCCCTTCTGGGGCTACGAAGGTTCGGGTTATTCTAACTCGGACACTTACTTATTTATCAATCACTCGACGCTTGAAAGCTAGAGTGTTGACATAAAGTTCCTTCTAGGGACATATGGTTGAGTGATGTTTTCTCTCACCACACGCATAACAAGTGATGTACTTTGGAATTTTTTTTAGACAAACTCAACCCACATGACCTTTTATTCCACATATATAGCAGTATATAGAACCCTTATACCACATACGAGGATATTAAAAGGTCCTTCACAACGCTCTTAGTAATTTCAAAAGTACTTATTTTTCATTTGCTCGATTTATTTGACCGAAACCAACTTAGATTCCCTTCATAGAATCTCAAAAGTTCCCAAAATTTGGTGGCCACTCATAAGTGTTAGCCATATCCTGGATTAATTCAGGTGTTGTTGCTATAAAAAAATATCTTAGGAAACTTCAAACTCTCTAAAGCCTATTCCCAAATTTTAATCTTCGCATCAAAAACAAACAAACACAATAATATGACGTTCGATTATGAACAAACTCCTCATAAAAATGTTTTTAGTAATATAATTATTAGTGTAATTTTTGAATTTTATTGCTCAAACCAAAATAACCATTTTGTGTATACAATAAATATTTCTAAGTTCCAAACATTACCATACGCTTAACAATGAAGCTGGTAAAGTTTTTGAATAAAGTTATGAAAAATATTCTAACATCTAAAATCAAAATGACTTATTAATAGACGTGAAAAGTATGTTAGGTATATCACGTTTTGTCAACAAAAGTTACGACTTGTTGGATTAGAAAATGGCAAATTTCACAGTATATGGTTTTTGCAACAACAAAAATAGTGAAGAAAATAATAAAATAACGGAGAAGACAATAATTTGTTAATGGATCCCTACTATATTGCATACTCGCATCAATTTAACATTATACGGGATATCTAAGCATTCAAGGAAAAAATGGTTCAATTTTCATATTAGGCACAAATATTCCAATAAAAAAGAAAGACACAAAGTACCATTTAACGTTGAGGGTTAAGCTCATGAAAATCTAGTCGGGCGCAAAAAAAGGCACAAAGATTTCAATAAAAACTTGACCGGCTAATTCTTAAATTCTCTGTCAATTATCCCTCGAGTTTCTTTTGAGCTTGCATAAAGAAAAAAACACGCTTAGCTTTATTGCACTAGCATCACTCTCATATTCTCGAAACATGAGTTTTCCATGTTTACATAAAGGAGGAACCTTTTGTTCACCTTAAAACTTGTTGCACAAACTATGTTCGGCTTTTGTTTGGTAATATGGTTCTCATTGATTGATTGGTCATTGATCTTGACCAAGAATATATACACAAATAAGGATACTATGGGGTCTAATCACTAACTTCCTACTTTACAATCAAAAATATATGGTTTTTCATATTTTAATACTCTCCCTCAATCACAACGTCAATATTCACAGATGTTGAGGTTGGAGTTAAGGTCGATGAATAATGCAAAAGATAGACGTTTAGTAAAGATGTGAGCACATTGGTGTGTGGAAGGCACTTGAAGAATACGAAGCTGACCGAGTGCAACACGTTCCTGAACAAAGAGAATGTCAAGCTCAAAATGTTTTATGTGTTGATGCTTGATCGGATTGATGGATAAGTATGCAACGCTCACATTGTCGCAATATATGATTGTTGCTTTGGTGATGGGGCAATGGAGCTCGAGCAAAATGTTGCAGATCTTTGTATCTTCGGCTACAGCATTGGCAATGCCTCAATATCCAGCTTCAGCATTAGAGCATGAGACTGTTTGTTGACATTTGGAGGAGCATGAGATAAGATTTTCGCCAAGAAAGGCGAAATAACCAAAAGTGGATTAACGAGTGTTGGGGCAACCAGTCCAATATGCATCTGTGTGGAACGAGTAACACTCAAGCCTTGCGTGATGGTTGATTTGATGTAGCGCAGAATACGTTTGAGCACATTGAAGTGTAGTTCTTTGGGATCATGCATGTAAAGATGACGTGGGTCGAGTTTAATATTTATAAACCTATCGCCCTACTTTCAATCCTGCAAAAGAACGGGGTCAATCGTAGTACTTTAGGGTCGTCCAAGGATTTAGAGGCTTATACTAGTAGAACCTAACAAGGAGAATGCACTAAGGGTTCTAGTCTAGGGGGCGATCTAGTAAGATATTGTCATGGGTCTCTACTAAACTTAATCAAAATCAAAGGTAACCATGGTGAATATGCATAAAAGAAAGCAATAACAAAATAGCATAAAACTAAAACAAGAAAAGAGTAAACTTGGATCTAATCAAAAGAAAGATAGGATATTGCTACAATGGTTATGGGTTCGGGTTCAATCTAAAGATGTAATGGACTTGGGTAAGGCTTTATTGGAGGATCGAAGCTATTTCTAGACCAAGGATCCCTCTATAATCTATCAACCCACTCTTGTGACGGAGATCTATTCACCTATACGCATTACAAGGCTCAACTCTCATTAGTTGCCTATCTAAACATGTATGTGATAGTGAATCTCAAGCTGTTCTAGCCATCTAGCACCTAGGTAACATCCACTCTCATGGGCCCAAGTGAAAGACATAGATCTAGTTCTCTCATGCATTTCATCGAACACTTTCTAGGCGTCTTTGAGCAAGCAATGAACTTTGAAGAACTAAACTAGATCTAGTAGGAATCTATGCCAAGATCTAACCTAAACATCCATTACAACCTTAGCCTACCATATCTCAAGATCCAATATGGATCTACTCACTAAAAATCATGGAAATCCAAAGACAAGAAATGGGTCTTTAAGCTCCCATGGTTTTAGAAGAATAGATCTAAAGAAAGAGATGAGAAAGAAAAGATCCAAATAACTCAAACAAAACAAAGAGTTATTACAAGGTCTTTAGATCTCAAAACAAAAGAAAATAGAAGTGTCTCAAAAGTGTATCCAAGTTCTCTCTTTGTTCTTGGAACATAAGAGGTCTATTTATATTAAAGAGAGAAGAGAGGAAGCCCTAAAAAGGGTGCTTTTCGGATAAAGGCAACATAGCATCGACCTCAGGAGACCCACCATCGACCTCCAGGTTGATGTTGTGTTTCCTTTGGCAGCAGGCTGTAAAGGAGACCCACCATCGACCTTAGGAGACACAGCATCGACCTCCAGGTCGATGGTGGGTTCCTTTTGCAGTTTCTTGTGGCTTCTTGTTCCTCTTTGATGCCTTGTTGATTCCCACTTTCTCCATAGCATTTAGCTCCTCTTTTTCTTGATTTCTTAGCTCCAAATCCATCTTGAATCCATCTCTAGAGCCTCCATAAATCCATCTCAAAGTTGCACCTATAAATACAAAGAAAATGTATGCAAATGCAATATGTTCCTAAAATAGACTCTAGACTCAAACTATTGCATTCTAAGACTTATATGAAATATTTACAACCTAAAAATGGATGAAACTAATCTAAAATGCATCTAAATATGTATTAAAATATGTACACATCAAAAGACATATTTGTTGAACTAAATAAGTGATGTCGGCGCGAGTGATTGTAGGATATAGTAAAGCACCGACTAAGCTTCGGTATAGGGTTGGATCTTCGATGTCAACAGGAGTTTCGCATGGATTACGATTGGTTATGTTGGCATGGTAAAGAATGTATACTGCATAATTTTGCTAACTTAGCAGCATGCCTTTTGTCGCCCCTCCGAACAAAAATTTCCAAGAAATAGTGAAGTAAACCAAGATCAATAATAGAGATTCTGATCGTAAAAAGGAAATGATGGACCTGAGAAGAATGTTTGAGGAGGTGGTGAGAAGAATATCATCCACACAAAGAAGGAGGTAAGCAAGATCTTGATCACGATGAAGACAAATAGAGAAGCATCACTTTTATTGTTGACAAATCTAATTTTAATGACATATTAAGCAAAGTGTTGAAACCAAGCTTGAGGGTCTTGTTTGAGACCGTTGAGAGAATTTTGAGAAGGCAAACATGATATGGCTTTGAGCGATCAAAAAATTCCAAGGGCTGATGCTGCAGACCGTTTCTTTAAAATTACCGTGAAGGAATGTGTTTTTAACGTCAAGTTGGTGAACATGCCAATCACGAGAGAAATTAATTTGAACAATCTTTTTTACAGTCGTTGGTTTGGAAAACGGGCTGAACATTTCATCACAATTGACTCCAATTTCCCTTAATTTCTATTTACAACTAAACGAGCCTTGTAGCGAGAAATTGTTTCATCTGCATTGAATTTGTGTCACAAAAGTCACATGCAACAAATAATGTTAGTGTAAGGGGGTCAAAGGACTAAGTCTCATGTTTTGGTTACCTTAACAATACCGTGTTCGTTAATCATGGCAAAGTTCCAATTGGAATCTTGAGCAGTTTGAACATGAGATTGAGGAAGAGGAGAGATGATATGAATGTGAAGAGCGATGATATTATCGTTTTGTGATACCATTTTGACTTCATGTTTTCATCCTCTTTAATGGAGCCAAATTTATTGAAATTGTAACAGTAGAAACTTATGGAGGAGGTGGATCAGAATTAGAGGTAATTGGTGAGGATGTGGATAGAGAATATGATTGTTGATTGGCTGATGAAGAAGATAATGCAAAGTCTAGGGAAGAATTAGAATTTGCAGTTGAAATAGGAAAATCTTCAGCCGTTGGAGACCTTTCAACTTGGGTAGTTGATTGAGATAGTGAATTGTTGTTGGCAGAGGAGTAAGAGGGCAAGCGTTTCGGCGAAGAGGAGGCAATTGGAGACATTGGTTGCAAAGAAGAGTTTGAAGGATGATGAGCAGTTTGAATAGGTGTAGTAATAGTGGTAATAGGAGAAATCAATTAGAAAGAAACATCGTTAGAGGTAGCATTTGGTGGAGGTGTTGCTTGTGAAGAGGGGAAAATGATTTCCCCAAAAATGACATGGCGAGAGATGATGATATGACTGGTGGATAGATTAAGATATCAATATCCTTTGTATTTTATCGGGTAATCTAGAAAATCCGGCGAGTAGAACGACGAGAGATCTTGTTGCTAGATGTAGCAAGAAGTTTAGGATAACAAAGGCAACTGAAAGCTCGAAGATAATCGGAAAAAAATAGATTTATTGAAAGGAAAAGAAAAAGCGACCTAATTGTTTATGGTGGTCGATGGGAGGATATTAAATAGATGTGCCGCCATGTTTAAAGCTTCCACCCAATATGTGTTAGGTAGATTTGCCTGAAAAAAAAAGAGCACACACGAGATTGTTGATAGTACGTAATGTGCGTTCAGCCCTACCGTTCTGTTGAGATGTGTACGA
Source organism: Anastatica hierochuntica (assembly GCA_900406275.1). Classification (NCBI taxonomy): domain Eukaryota; kingdom Viridiplantae; phylum Streptophyta; class Magnoliopsida; order Brassicales; family Brassicaceae; genus Anastatica; species Anastatica hierochuntica. The sequence goes on from OVAN01011094.1 coordinate 12,025, forward strand.
ACATGAGAAACAGGATGAATGCCATTAGTAGAAAAAAAAAATCAAGAATGAGAAGATTATTAAATTCACCTCCATTGTCGCAATGAAAAGATTTGATAGATTTTTGAAATTGAGGTTTAACAAAATTGAAAAAAATGCAGGGTGAAAACTTCACTCTTTTGGAGAATATGATAAATACAAATAAAATGAGAGAATTGATAAAAAAAAAAAAAAAAACAGTATTTTATTCCACTGACATAGTAATAGGAGATGTCCATTTGTCGTAATGAATTATTCAAAAAGAAGAAACGGCCAAAGTCGATGAATAACACGGTTGACGAATGTGTTTGCAAGGAAGAAAAATCATATTCATAGTATTTTAAAAAAATAGAGGAAGGTAAAAACAAAGAACGAATTTACTGGGGTGACCCAAACGTTGATGCCAAACCGAAGAAAAAATAAAACTAAGTAAAACATGAAGTGTGGCAGATGAGGAGGACGGTGTAACAGCATAGAGAGGACCGGTGCTATTACATCATATGAGAGGTGCCCAGGTACAAAGATCCTTAACATAAAAATCAAAAGGGTCAAATTCCACAAAACAGAAATTATCACTAGTAAATTGACGAACATAAATAAGATTTTTTAAAAATTTTAAGACATAAAAAACATTCATTAGATAAAGAGGTTGAAACATAGAGGGAATAGTAGTATGACTAGAAGTAATAACAGGGAGAAGCGAACCATTACCAACACTGATGAAAGATAAATCCGAGGGAGAACAAATAGAGTTAAGAGTATTGGATTGTGTAGTGAGATGAGCATTGGCGCCGATGTCCATATACCAGCCAGCGTCAAACGGATCAGAGAGAGTCATGGTGTTAAAAACATTGGCGAGAGTGGTAGGAATATAGTCGAAATTCTGGACTTGTAAAGGTGTCGGAGCGTGAGTGGTGTGAGTCATCAAATAAGCAACTCCAGTTGGTGACGATGCTGACCAAGAATTCCGAAATCAGAGGTGGAAGACTGCGGAAGAGGAGGAAAACACAAAGATGTATTTGATGGTGGCAATTTTTGAAGAGGCAAAGGAGTTGCAGTAAGCCACTAAAAAAAATTGAGATTGTGATTAGAATTGGGCTAGTAAAGAGTATTGGACAAGTAACGATAGCTTGGATAGGCCCATGGTGGTGTTGAACGAGAATTTGAACTGTCTCCTTACCAAGTCGAGTAGCCAACACCACGTTCATCTCTGTTATTGCATCCCCCGCAAGCATTACAATTTCCGCATCTACTTTAGTTGCACTGAAATTGAGATGATGAAGAGGGAGGTCGAGCATCAAATGGTTGTTGAAGAGATGCGACAATGAGAACTTGAGGTGAGGAAATATGGTCGTTGTGAGATTTTGTGTGCGTTGTTTCGTCTTTAAGTGATCTTCTTCATTTTTCTAGCATTGATCGAGCATTGCTAAAGGTGCAAGGCGGAGATTGATGCTTGCTGACGTTGATGATATAATCAAATATGGGGATTAGACCGTTGAGGAGATTCATCACAAGTGCACGATCTGAGATTGGGGAGTTCACTGGCTAGGAGGTCAGAAAGAGACTTCAGTTTTCAAAATAGTCATGAACTGAAAGATTTTCACTATGAATATTGTGAATCTCGTTTTCTAGTTGAATGACGCACGTCTCATTGTTATCACGAAATAATTTTCAATGGTGGTCCAAAGTTCGTGAGCAGAGCACTTTGCTTTTAGGACATATTCGAGCAGAGAGTCGTATAGAGTGTCGTATACCTTTATCGTGTCGTCAGCTTGAGACCAAGCGGTGTTGGTCGGACCAATGGGGAGAGAGAGGTGCAAGTTGGCTAAGAACAGAGGAGCTATGAGATCAGATCTTTAAAAGTTCACGCCAAATGTCATATTTGTGTGGCTCATGTCGAGAATGATTGGTGGGGAGTTTGGTCCAACTGAAATGGTTAATGAACATATAAATGAAGTGCAATGTGCAGAGATAATAGTCTAAAATCATCATATAGCATAAACAAATCAATAACTGACTCAATAAAAAAATAAAAATGACTCAAACAACACCAAAAAAAAAGAGAAAATACATAAGTAACCTCCCCCAGACTTATTTCACACTGTTTCGGTGGGAAACAAATCCAAGGAAGGGGTTAGTAGCAAAATAAAAATAAAAATCCAAATAAAAAGAAAAAGAAAAATAGAAATGAAAAAGATAAAGGAAAGAGAACTACTAAGCTGCTCTAAAAGTGTTAGGCCTCTGATTAGAAGTGGCCCTAGGGCGCCTGCATGCATCTCCTGAAGCAGAGTCTGCTCTCCTCTTGGAGCGCTCCTCGCTCCGTCTAGCCTCCTCTCACGCAAGACCGGCCGGAGTCTCTTGAGTCTCATCAGAATCCTCACTCTCAGTCTCCTCGTCATCATCATCTGCAATAGCTGCAGGAACAGGTGGCGCTCTGCGCTTGATAGCATCCTCACGAACAGACCTGCTAGGAGAACAAGAAAAAAGTCTCCCTATCCTGGAGAGCCCTCTAGCGAAACACAGCATGAGAGAGCTCATCCTCTGATGGCTCTGAACGGTCCAAGCTCTGAACTCAACAATAGTAGCAGATGGAGGTGGTGGTGGGTCAAGCTCGTAGGCACTAAAATCCTCTGGATACATCTCCGCGATCTCAGAATCAATGAGTGTAGCAGGTGGAGGCATATGAGCCTCATAGTCAGCATCATTAGCAACACGGTCTCCAGCAGGACCCAGAGAACCCTTCCTAAAAGAAGGGGGCAATGACAAAGACGCTCCGCAAGAGGAAGAAACTCAACTCCTGATGAAGAAGCTAAAGATGTCAGGTCCGGGCATGGCAGCTCGATGCACAGAGACCTCTGCAGGCGGTCCTGAAAGTGTTAGATGAAGGGCCTCGAGCTGTCTAGAGAATGCTTCCAAGGGGAAGCTAAAATGCCGCAGTCAGAGAGATGCTTCCCATCGAGGAAAGCATAAAGAGGTTGTGGG
>OVAN01011096.1:253-15023 GCA_900406275.1 Anastatica hierochuntica
AAACAAATTTGCGACGAAACAACAATCATTCGCTAAAGCGTAGCAATTCCCTCGCAAATTTGCGACTGAAAACTTTTTCAAGCAATTTCGTCGCATATTTGCGACGACGTTGCTACCACTTACCTTTACTCGCAAATTTGCGACGGATTTGCGACCAAGTATTTTTCCATAGCTATTCGGTCGCAATGTCGTCGCAAATTTGCGACCATAAAAATTCCTCACAATTTTTCGTCGCAAATTCGCGTGTTTTCTTGTAGTGATAGACTATATTTGATAAGAGTTTAGAATACCCTATGGATTTTTATCCACTTTTAACATCCCTAAACTACATAGGATCAAATGCAAAATCCACAAATTACTATTACTCCTAAACAAAAAAAATTGGACGCATAGGGTTCATCCAATGATGACGTGTGAGTATATAATCAGCTAGTAGGACTCATGAAAAGATATTGATCTTCTCGAGAAATGATCTCTCTCTTATATGCAGACACACAAGCACAAAGAAATGCTTTTCATTCCAGATTTGAGCTTCTTCTTCTTATCTTTCAATGGTGAATTCACAATCACCTTCAATAGGAGCTAAATTCAACAGACAAAGACAAAATGTCCCATCAACAAGAGATCAAGTTTCAAGAAATAGAAACGAGAACCCAACTGTAGAAGAAGATTCAAAAGGGGTAAAATTTGAAAACATTAAAAAAGCTGTCTTTTTTTTTCTCTCAAGACATCTTTGATTTTTACTTTGAATTTCTTTTACGAGTTTGGAGATGATAGTAAGCTGACTAAAGATTGGAGATTACAAGGCTTAATGATTGTATGTGAAATCATAAAACAAAAAAAGAGGTATATAACATTTTGTGTGCTTTTTGTTATATGGTTTACTTTGTTACCTTTGGTAATTTATATGGTTTATTGTGTAGAAATATGTTGGACAATTGTGTTAATTCGTCTCCTTCAAGCAATCTACAATCTCAATCAAGATAAGGTGCAAAACTATAAAGAGTTTTTGTACCAAAATTTGATTCAACATTTGAAACCCGATCCAAAGAACAAGGGAAAAAAACAACAGCATCTTTGTCGCTTCATAATCTTAGATCTGCTTTAAAATACATGAAGACAATAGGTTTACTTAAGGTTAAATCTTCAAGAAAGACAAAGGTATAATATATACTAAACTGTTAAGTATTGTATTTAAACTATTATGCGTGTATATAATATATATGTTGATTTTTGTTGTGATGATAATGGGAGAGAAATAAAGTGAATAATGAAGAAGATGTTTTTATGTCTTTCACTTACATATTTCACACCAAAGGTGATACTATTTATAGCAAAAAGAAAATTATAAATTAATGTAATGACGCTGGGTTGAGTCGGTGACTTTCTTCGTAATTAAGTTGATGGATAATTATCCTCAATACTTTGATGTTTATCTAACACTCCCCCTTAATTATCCATCATTAATAGAATATTGTATATTGCTTCGTTAAAAATTTTGTCATGGAAAAACCCGTTGGGATAAAAACCATGACGAGAAAAAAAAGAGTACAATAGTACAATCTCCCCCTGGATATGCTTCTCTTCACAGACCTCGTAAATGACGCATTCCGATACTTCAGATATGTTTCCTAAACATCATAGTGGGAAGCGCCTTTGTGAATAGATCTGTCGGATTGTCACTTGAACGGACATATTGGACCTCCACTTCTCGGTTTTTCTCGAGCTTTTGTGTATAAGATAAGAATCTTGGAGGAATATGTTTCGTTCGGTCGCTCTTGATGTAACATTTTTTGATATGTGTGACACATGCAGCATTATCTTCGAATAGAACCGTCAGCTCTTTAGTAGTCATTAAACCACTCGCTTCTTGTATATGATAAGTCAGGGATCTGAGCCAAATACATTCTCTGCATGCCTCATGTAGTGCAATAATTTCCGCATAGTTTGAAGAAGTGGCAACCAAAGTCTGTTTCTGCGATCTTTGGGAGATCGCTGTTCCACCTATAGTAAACACATATCCGGTTTGCTATCGAGCTTTATGCGGATCCAACAAATATCCTGCATCTGCAAAACCAACTAAACCAGATTCGCGGTTTATCATATAAAATAACCCTAAGTCAATGGGTCCTTGAAGATAACGAAATATATGCTTCATTCCAGTCCAATGTCTGCGCGTAGGGGATGAACTATATCTTGCAAGCAGATTAGTAGCAAATGTTATATCTGGTCGAGTGCAATTTGCAAGATACATCAATCCACCTATAGCGCTCATATAAGGTACTTTAGGACCTTATACTTCTATGTTATCTTCACAAGGTCTAAACGGATCCTTGTTAACATCAAGCGATCTATTGATCATTGGGGTAATCAAAGAATTCGCTTTATCCATATTCAACCACTTTAACACCCTTTTGGTGTAATTTGACTGATGCACAAATATTCCATCTTTTTGGTGCTCTATCTGGAGCCTAAGACAAAACTTTGTCTTACCAAGATCTTTCATTTCGAACTCCTCGTTCATATGAGTTTGTGCATCATTAATTTCTTTTTAAATATCAATTATGTTCAGGTCATCAACATATACAACGATGATCACAAATCCTGACAGGGATTTCTTAATAAAGACGCAAGGGCATATTGCATTGTTTACATATCCCTTCTTAAATAAATACTCGCTTAAGTGATTGTACCACATGAATCCATATTTTTTTTAATACATAAAGTGATTGTTGTAACTTGATCGAACATATCCCCTTAGACAATGCTTCTTGCATTTTTGAACCTTCTGGGATCTTTCATCCCTCGGGGATTTTCATATAAATATCACTATCAAGTGATCCATATAAATANTGATTGTACCACATGAATCCATATTTTTTTTAATACATAAAGTGATTGTTGTAACTTGATCGAACATATCCCCTTAGACAATGCTTCTTGCATTTTTGAACCTTCTGGGATCTTTCATCCCTCGGGGATTTTCATATAAATATCACTATCAAGTGATCCATATAAATATGTAGTTACAACACCAATCAAGCACATTTCTAAATTGTTGAATGTCGTTAAACTCATCAAGTACGTGAATGTGATTGCATCTCTAACCGAGGAATAAGTTTCTTCATAATCAATTTCCGGTCTTTGAGAAAAACCTTGTGCCATAAGTCGGACTTTATATCTTGTGACCTCATTTTTTTCATTTCTTTTCCGCATAAAATACCCATTTGTATCCAACTGGCATTATATCTTTAAGTGTAATGACAACTGGTCCACAGACATTTCTTTTATTCAGGGAGAGTAATTCAGTTTTCATGGTCATTTGCCATTTCTCCCAATTAGGTCTTTCCTGACACTCTAATAGAGTTTTCGGATTCAGACCCTCAATCTCATCATTAATTTTTTTTCAGATACAGAAAGGAAAACATTCTATCAGTATCCTCTATCTCCTCTCTAATCCATAATTTCCCAGTATGGGTATAATTGATAGAGATCTCATGTTTTTATGTATCATTTTTGTCTTCTTGACGAATTTCACATGGTTATTCTGGAACCTTTTCACATACGTCTGTTGGATACTTTTCTGTGTGGGGTTCATCTAGAATACTTTTTGTATTGGTAAACGCATCTGGTAGTTCATTTGCCATATTTTGTATATGTATAATTTTCTGAACTTCCAGCTCTCGTTGATCTAGGTGTACCAAAGATGGTGTATACCATGTTATATTTTTTGGAATCTCTTTGATATCTCCCCCGAACGCTGAAAATTCATTTTCATAAAAATGGCAATTGGCAAAACGAGTTGTAAACATATCACCAGGGTGTGATTCAAGATACCAAATAACACTTGGTGGCGTACACCCCACATAAATTCTCAATCTCATATGTGGCCACATTTTTGTTCGTTTCAGCGGGGTAATAGGAACATATACCGCACATCCGAAAACACGGAGATGAGACATATCTGGCTCTCTACCAGACATCAATTGTAGTGGGGTCTGTTAATGATATGCACTTGGTCTTATCTGGACCAATGTTGCAGGATGCAAAATAGCATGTCCCCATATTGAAATTGGGTGCTTTGTTCTCAATATTAACGGTCTTGCAAGTAGTTGCAATCGTTTGATCAAAGACTCAACCATGCTATTTTGTGTATAATCATGGGGAGCTGGATGCTCAAAATGAATCCACATTGACATATAACGATCATTAAAGGCTTGTAAAGCGAATTCACTTTTGTTATCAGGCCTTACTTTCTTGACTTTATTTCTTAATTAAGAAAGCACATCATATACACTCATATCTTTTTATATGAATTGTATTTCCCTAAAATGCTTACGTAACTCTAAGAATTTGGTTTTTCAAGACCAAATAACATTTCTTTAAAAACGCTTAAAATGTAAGTATCACGTAAAACCCTGTCTTAGGATCTTTTGCAATAACATCTCTTTTACTATATGTTAAAATTGGGATATCTGAAGACAACTTTGTTTTTCAAAAATATCATCCCATGATTTTTATTATTGTGATAACTCTTCATGAGTTCTTATCAAATATTTGTTCCCGGAACATGATTGTGATATCATTAATCTTTCAAAGATTATAAATATCTTAGAGGTACAATCCAAGTCATTCATATACTGCCAGACATATCTACTTGGACTTCTGGTCCAAAAATATCTCGTTTTTCATGCGAGCTTTAATATACACTTGGTTGCCTCTTTTTAAATTTTGGTCAATACTTTCTTTTCTACACTCACCCAATGAGGTAGAGTTATGATCATCATTCTTACTTAATCAAAATGCGCGCTTCTATTTATATTGTCGACAATTTTCTTTCCTTTGGTTCTACTTTCCGTATTGACATGTTTAATCGAGATCTCTTTATCATAATCTATGATTTATTCAGGTACCGTATTTATTACTCACCATGTCAACGGTCTTTCCAAGATACAATCCTCCCCTTTTAATAACTTACTTCTTTTCGAGGATTTTATATTTAGAACCAAATAGTCTATAACGTTCCTTATGTGTCATAGACTTATTATCAAAAGATCGTACTTCTGGGACGCATGATCTTATTGGAACATTATTTTACTAGAGTGAGAGATTTCTTTTCTTTTTTTTCTTTTTCTCTTATCATTGACTTTATGTCTGGCAGTCAATCCACAATATTTCATGAATGAATTATCCTTTTTAAATTCAAGTTCAAATTTCTTTTGTATGAGGATCCATAATTTTTCTGATAATTCATTTCATGATCTCTCACCTGCTAGCTTTTTATCTTCATTTTCAAATGCTTCTGGCATTTGATTATCAATATTAAATAGTGATCTTTTTAACTTATGAATCTCACATTCATATATCTTTATTCAAAGATCCTAACTATTCAACAATTCTCCCCTTCGAGATGATGACATTTTATGTCTATCCGTCTCGAATATAATTCCCTTTTATGACCGATGACAAATTTAACTACCCATTCATGGTAAAATATGATGTCTCAAATTCTTTTGATGTGGAATTTTTTAATACCCTTTCAAGATGATTTTTCTTAATAACTCATCTTGAACCGATTTTCTCTTTTGGATCGGTCATAATTGGGGGTAGAATAAAAAAAATCTTCATCTATTATTTTAATGAGCTTTATCCATAATAACTCATAATGATCTTTCCTTTAATTTTAAGACATGCATAAGTTGAAAAAATTCTGGTTTTCCACATAAATTGTGCATGTCCTTTAATATATTTTTATTTCATCGGGATGACATAACTAATTATTCTATTGCTTTGAGCAATAAGTAAACTTCAGGTTTACTATTATCTATGTCATTGACATCCTTAATTTTTATATATGCATATATCATCATCATGTGTTTTATAGCGTTTAGCTCTTATGTTCACTTAGAACGTTTTAGCTCTTACGCTCTTCAGGGCGCTTTAGCTCTTCTTAGAGCATATTCTTTCTTTCTCTCTCTTTTTAGAGTGTATCAGCTATTCAAGAGCTGAGTTTTTGTTCTTTAAGAACATTTTTACCTTTTGAGAGAGTTTTGATCATCGTGAACGACTCGTTCATTTGGAGTGATTCATTAATTAGGAGCTCTTTAGGAGTATTCAATTATTTCTGTATTACTCAAAGGGCATAGTCTTTCCATATAATTTAGATAATAAAATTAATGGCAATATATGTGCATGTGACATAATAACATAAATTAAAAGTTAGCTTTGCGAGACGGTCTAGCCATCTTATGCGCGACATAAAATTAATAGGTTAGCTTGTTAGCATAATTTAAATTAAAAGAGTGACAGACGGTGCCTTATTTCGATATAGAGACGATCATGCTGATAACGTGTTGAGTATTATATTTAAACTATTATGTGTGTATATAATATATATGTTGATTTTTGTTGTGATGAGAATGGGAGAGAAACAAAGTGAGTAATGAAGAAGACTTTTTTATGTCTTTTCACTTACATATTTCACACTAAAGGTGATACTCTTTATAGCAAAAAGAAAATTATAAATTATGTAATGACGGTGGATTGAGTCGGTGACTTTCTTCGCATGTAAGTTGAAGAATAAATATCCTCAATACTTTGATATTTATCTAACATAAACAAGCTTTCTATATTTTAATCTTATTTGTTAAACATGTGTAACGAGACTCGATACATACTTGTTATATATATTCTTTTTTTATTAAGACCATCATTATCGGAGAACTCATACAAGTTTCTAAAAAAGTTATTATTTTTATGTTAAATCAATAAAACGTTGACACATAAGCAATGAATTTCTTAAGAGGCGCAATTAAATCTCTTCTACAAGCACCGATTAAGAGGCCAGCTATTCTCATGCTCTAAGGCTGGAAGCGACGTTGGTAATAAGAGCACTTGCATTGGTAGTTTCTCACCATAGTATTTCAACAAAAAAATTTAATAAAATAATAAAAAGTATGAGAGAGAAAGAGAAAAAGAAACTCTCTCCATAATTTCTCATTTGAGAAACTCTCAAAAAAAATTTGAGAAACTCATGTGCCATTTGTCATCTTTTAATTAATACATTTTTAAAATATTAAAATTTAATCATATAATTAAATTAACTCAAAATATTAATATATTAATGTTGATAAACCCATAGTAATATATTAATATCTATACAGTAAGAGGTACCAAAATTGCGGTCGGAGAAAACGACAATATAGAGAGACACATGCTTATCATTGTGGGTTACGACTACACAAAGGAGGGAAAAGAAACTAAACCAACATCAACTTTAGCACTGGAGAAGGTTGGGCGGCAGATATTTATGTGGAATAGGTTTCATTGGAGGAGCAGGTATGCAGAGGATAGCATGAGTATTCCTCTGCCACACTTTCCACTCAGTCTTAGCTTGATACTCAATGAGATCCCCAGAAGGAGACTCTCTAGCCATCAAAGTCACATAAGACTTGACTCCAACGTTAAATTTCACTACGACCCTAACCACATGGTCAAAGGTCACATGGATTCCATGGTGAAGGTTGTATTTTTCCAGAGCAATCTTAGTCATATTATCCATGTACTCACCTCCATTGATGTTAGACTGAAACTCACTATTGAGATTGAACGAACGAAACCCTGTAAATGATCGCTTTGGAACAATCTCTTTATCAACCTTGAAACCCTGATTCAACAACAAACACCAAAACATTCTTACTTAAGCTCACAATTTCTCAATCAAAGAAACGAATCTGGAATATGAAAAAATTGAAACTAAGCATACTCGGCTATAGTAGACATGGCACAAGTATCAATTTCATTCAAAATAAATGTTATCATCTTGATCCGACTCATAATTTGTATCATCAAAGCTATCATATCCCCATACTTGGTCGCTCTCGCAGCTGTCTTTCTCTTCCTCTTCCTCTTCCTCTTCCTCTTCCTCCTCCTCATCTCCCTCTCCCTCTCCCTCTCCCTCTCCCTCTCCCTCTTCCCCTTCGATTAAACCAAAATCAGCAGATATGTCGTCGCCGGTTTTGAGTCTTTTCGGAGTCGGAGAGTCACCGTCCGTAGATCCCTCCGTCGATTTTGTCGTCACGAGATTGGTGCTTTCTTCTTCCGTCGTATCGTTGTCGCTTGGTTTGGGATCCATGATTTCAAAAAGCCCTAGAATTTCTCAATCCTTACGAGAAACAACGAGAAACAACTTTAGACAATAAAGGGAAAAGGGAAAAGTGTCGATTAAATCCCCAACTTTTAAATTTTGGCTAAAAAAGCTCCAATTTTTGTTTAAACCATTGAAATCCCCAAATTTTAAAAATTTTCCATTTAAACCATGAACTTTCTTTGACCAAGCCAAAATGGTCCCAACCTAAGTCAACCGTTAACCTGCTGTTAATTGTCGTTTAATGCTAAAACGATGTCGTTTTAGCTTAATAAAATCTCCTAATCATCAAACAAAATGATGTCGTTTTATCTTAACTAAAAAACACAAATCCCTAATTTCACAAAATCATGATTTGTGAATCTTCTTCCTTCTTCTTCCTTCTGTGAAACTAATCGATATCTACCTTCTTCTTCTCACCTTCTTCACAATCTATGAATCTTCTTCTCTCTATAGTATTAGTGTTGCTTTTTTTCTTATACGAGCTCGACACCAAATCCTCTAACTTCTTATCTTTGTATGCGGTGCAGAGTTGTGAACCATGGGAAGAGCAGATTCTGAGTGTGGGTTTCCGTCCAAATGTATGTGTGGTCTGAAGCTAAAGGATTTCGTCTCAGGGACACAAGACAATCCCGGTCGTCCTTTATTTAAATGTGAAAGTAGAAGAGATGTAAGTGTTTCTTATTCATTGCATTTTACAAATCGAAACATTGTGTTTCTTCTCTAGAAACACTTGTTCAAATGGGTGGAAGATGCGGTCTATGAAGAAGTTCAAGATGCTTTATCCAAATTGAGAAGCATTGAAAGCGAATTAGACATCATGAAATCAAAAGTTGAAGAGATGAAGTTGCTCGTTGACACTTTAAATGAAGATTTCATGTGGGTCAAAATGGAGATTAGTAAATCGAAGTTGATGACCAAATTTTTTTTGGTTTGTTAGTTGGTGATGATTGTCACAATGATTTACACTTAGTATCATGTGCAAAATCAAAGAGTTTTAGTATAGTAGTGCTTCCATGCTTCTGTTTCTAAGAACTTAAATTAGTAATGTAGCTTTAGTCAATTTCTTTTTGCTCTTTCAGATATGTTGTTATTTGTGTCTGTAATGTTGAGCTCATATTTTAAGTAAAATGCAGCTTCTGATAAAAGTGATGAGACATCCATTATCTAACTTCTACTTTCAAACCAACCCTGTCTTTACTAAACAATAAAAAAAAAAAGAGAAACAGAGTCAATGACAACAACTTAAATCCTGAAAAATTCAAACCAACCCTGTCTTTACATCATTATCAATCGTAAGAACACATACCAACAATGGCAACTGCAAATTCAACACAATCATGTAACACATAATTCATACATAAGTCAAGAAGTTTTACACAAGTCATTAAAACCTAAAGTTTCACACACCAAGACATATATGTCACTTAGACAAGACAAAATAGTTTTAAAGTAACTTAAACAGTTTCAAAAGCCACTTAAACAAGTATCTTGTGGTTGTGATGTTCCTTGAGATGGTTCACCCTACAAAAAACAGAAGCATCAGTTTGGAAAAAAGTTAAACCGATTGAAAGCAATACATATACTACATACCGCATATTCAACTCTTGGTCGTCCCAGTGACCTCTTTGCTTCTCTTTCAACAGTTGGATTAGAGCATGTAACTTTGTTGTGGCCTTCTTGCAGACAATTAGAGCATGTAATCACACGCTTCTCTCGAGATAGTTTAGTCTTATTTAATAATGAAGATGATTCATTGCTGCCTTTTCTCCTATCGTGGTTACTTGGCCCGTCCACGGTTACCATTTCTAAACGGTGGAGGCAATACGGGTAGCCTATTCAATCTAGGCCACAATTTCATTCCTTAAACAGGTTTAATACCATGAGAATAAGTTCTCTGCCACATCGAACCTATGAAGTACTTGGCAACATAATCATTTATCCTTAACTTCTTCCCAAGAATAACATAAGCAGCATGGATACATGGTATACCCGTGATCTGCCACTTCAGGCACCCACATGTCTTTAAATCCATGTTCACACTATAAGCAGTGTCGTGGTCATCTACTTCATGGAGATTCCCACAAGCCATATATTTAACACATTCTTTTGACTTCTCCTTAGTAGCTTCAATCTCTAAATGTGCTGATTTTGTATACTTAGTTTTCAACCTCCTAGAAAGAATAGCCCTTTTGGCATTGCGGATCATGCATTGTTTTCTTATATCCTCTAACATTTCAAGAAACGATTTCTTTCTAGCTTGCCTAATTGTCCTATTGAAGGACTCGCTAAGATTGTTCAGGTTATCGTTGCAACAAGATCCAACCCTAAAGAAAGCTCTAGACCATGTATGAGGGTTCGTTTTCAGCAATGATTCATACGCACTTGTATTATACGCCTTTAGTGCTTGCATATTGTCTCCGTAATCCCCTGGCGAAAAAAAGTGTCTGCATAATCCCCTTTAGTGTAACTCGTTGCGATTTTCCAGAATAATCTCTCCAAATCAGGATCTCTGCTGTCTCTTTTCCATTTTGCAAGAATGTGTCTTGCACACATCTTGTGTTCTGCTTCGGGAAGCTCGTTTTTTACAGCATTTACCAACCCCTATAATAACACAATCAAATAAAAGAGTTAATGAACATAAGATTCATAATGTGTATTAAACTCAAAATCAGAATCAACAGATTCTACCATTTCAAATCATATTATAGACTATTAAAATCAGATCCTAGACAAAGTGAAAACAAGTTCTCGAAAAAGTATTGAAAATAAAATTATATGCTTACAGTATATTACAAAACTATACTCAGCTAAGAATTTATACTTACACTATATTACATAACACTATGAAGAAAAATGATGTTTGCTTCATAATAAAAATGTAAATACATGGTTAAATTCGATTATCTATGTGATCATGAGTTTTGTTATGATAGAAATTTAACATGGTAATTTTAATTTACAAAGTCCTGACTATCATTTGTTCCCTTTCTTTCTTCCTTCTACCCACAGAATCTCCTAAAAATCCCTATTATTTGAATGAATGATCTGATAGTAGATATGCATATTATACTTTCTATGTTATAGTAATGGATGATGTTTTTGACTTATATCTTAACAAGCTAGAACTCCACCTCCTTTTATTCTTCATCACTGGCTATAGAAATGAATATCTAGACTTCAATATGTTATAGTAAAAACCAGATTCTAGACAAAGTTAATGACAGAATAAACAAACCTTTTGCTTGTCTAATATGATTGTTGTTGTAGATCCATCCTTTAATCCCAAATCATCTTTCAAATGCTTCACAAACTACTCCTAATTGTCATTGTTTTCAATCTCAACGACAGCCCACGCAATAGAAATTATTCTATTGTCTCCATCTCTCCCTACGGCAACTAGTAGATGTCCTTTAATATCCTATTTGAGAAACGCACCATCTAACCTTATAATCCGTCTACATGTTTTTATCCATGACTCTCTTTGTGCGGTGAAGCATACATACATACGATCAAATCTTTGCTTGCTACCTGGTGTAGCACCTGTATACACACATAAAACAGTTAATAAGCTCTTAATCAAGCAGAAAACACATAAAAACAAAAACAACTTGAAACCTGGAATTGTATCAATCTCTATTTTTGTGAAAGGATTTGTTTTGCGTATCTCTGCTTGGTAGTCCCACACACGAGAGAAATGAGCTTCGTGGCTGGCTTTTCTCTCTCGACATAGCTTGGTCTTCGCCTTCGCACATTGATCATCTAACACAATCAGATTGTATTCCCACTTTATCTCCTCGACCATTTCTGTCTTTGTAAGCTTCAGATTTATCCGTAGCCTCTCCGCAAAAAGCATGCAATCGAAGATCTCTTCAACATACTAGAATATCCCGATCTCGTACACATATGCTCATCGATGTAAACCTTAATCTGCATCTTGTGATGACTCTTCTCGTACGAACAATAGAATCGCCAAGGAAATTATTTTTCGACATCATTGCATTTGGCACCAATTTTCTTAGTTGTGGACTTGTAGAGTTTAACATCATACTTGGTCTTCAAGGAGTACCTCAATACAGCGACGTTGAAATCCGAGGCACACCCAAATGTCTTCCCCAGAAAGAGCAATTCTTCACTGTCAATGGAGTTCGCAAGCAGTTCTCGGCGCTCCATCTCTTTTTCATCTTCGTCAGAAGACAATGGATCGTGGATTTTATCGTCGTTCCAGATATCATCTGTGTTCTCTCCATCATGTTCACAATCTTCTTCGACAACATCCCCAAAATGAATCGATAAGTCTTGACAACTTTCTTCTTCCACTCCAATTCCAGTTTTGTTAGCTTCATCATCGACGTCGTCATCAGAAAGGATCTAACAATCATCTTCTGCGACGTCTTCTCGCTCATCACATGCATCGTGCCCATGTGGTCCCTTCGACTCTGCTCTCGTCATCAGAGCTTTTCCGGCGTCTGATTGGAAGCTTTCTTTGCCTGGTGTTTTTCATATCGATGTCAACAAAGCATTGCAGAGAAATAAGAGCTTGTGGAGAAGAAGAAGATCGGTATTGGTTTGGAAGAAGAAGATAGGGTTTCGTAACTCTTAATTGGGGATTTTATTTTTTATGACTAAAACGACAACGTTTGTGTTTAATTGGGGGGGGGGATTTTGTGATCAAAACGACACCGTGATTAGGTGATTTTATTAAGCTAAAAAGACATTGTTTTAGCATTAAATGACAATTAGCAGCAGGTTAACGGTTGACTTAGGTTGATATCATTTTGGCTTGGTCAAAGGAAGTTCATGATTTAAATGGAAAATTTTAAAATCTTGGGGATTTAAATGGCTTAAGCAAAAGTTGGAGCTTTTTTGCCAAAATTTAAAAGTTGAGGATTTAATCGGCATTTTTCCCAAAGGGAAAATAAATATCTTTGATGCTTTAAACTATAATTATATATCCTTCCAAAATATTACTATTTACAGTTGTGCCCTCATTTTTTCTTAGCTGTCTTTTTAATAATATTTTATTTTATTTTACTCCACTTTGAACGAAGTTAATAAAATCTTTCCTATATAAGCCAACGTTTTTTTATGTGTATTTGAAACATCATGCGACTAAGACCATGATTATTGCAAGCTTTAAAAGAAGTTTTAAATTAATAAAAAGTATTATATTAAATCAAAAAGAAAAAAAAGTTAAGAGTTGGTTCTAAAATCTATTATCTAAGAGATGATTCTTAACAAATCATGGTCTAAAATCTCTTGTCTACAAGATGGTTCTTAACAATTAATATTGAATATTACTTAAGAACTTCATTAACCATTAACAATTAGAGGTTTTACCATTAATCATGGTCTAAGACTAAGGTCAATGGGGGTGTTGAAAAATAATTATCAACAATTGAAAAAAAATGGTAGACTCAATGAGGGTGTTGAAGGGTGATTCATCTTCAACATGTTGTATTTTATCAACATGTCAAAGAAAATGATAGTGGGGTTCATTTTTATCATGTGTCATTTTTCTATTGGTTCTTGAGATTTTAGATTTTTTTTCTCTCAATAATTCAAAAACAATTATTTATAACTAAAATAATTTATTAATTTATTTTTTTAATATCAAAATTCATAATTTTTTTACTTTATAAATAAAGACTTGGTTCATTTGATTTGGATACAAAAAAACTCTATTTCTACTATAATTTTCTGAAATGAATCCCAATAATAATATTTCTAACATCTAAAATTCTACAAATTACACTTTTAACTATCCAAATCCCAACAATTATCAATTATTGAGAATTAGTATAACAAGTATGAAATTAATTTCTTAATCATACTTGTTGTATTAATTCAACAAGAACAAGTTATTGAGAAACAGACCGACTATATATCTAGTCGGACTAGATATATATTTGTGGAAGTGTTGAGAAATAGGCCGGCTATATACTTAGTTAGACCATATATCCGTTGGAAGCAATAATATTGAAAAATAGATTGACTACATATCTATTTAAAATAATTAAAATAGAGAATAGAAAAATGTTTAATTATTCATGATTTTATTTAAATTAATTACATTTTATGTTAATATAAAAAATGATGGAATATGATGTTGAATTTTATTAAACAAAACCATTGTAGAGTATAAAAATTTAGTGGGTGTTGAATTGTGAAGTGGAAGAGAGAGAAGATGACGTGAAATGTAAAATAGGTTGTTAAAAATTTAAACCAATGTATATAGTCTAATGTCTTATCCACTGTCAATATTTTCAAATTCTCGCCTTTTTTGCGTTTAAAGTCTTTTATTTAGGTATGGCCAAAAGCTAACTGTAACCGTATTCGGACCGTAACCGTTACGTTTTCAAACCGTAACCAGACCGTAACCGTATGAAATGGTTACAATCGTAACCATCAACCGTAAAAATATATTAGTTATGATTAAACGAAATTTTTAATCATAACCGTTAGTTAACTGTAACCGTATTTAAATTGTCGGTTAACTATGAGATTAACCGTAAAATTGTAACCGTAACCATTTTTCTAAAAAGAATTATATATATATATATATATACACATATTTACGTGGACTCTATTAATAACAATATGTAAGAACCTTATGCATCGACA
>OVAN01011097.1:0-15022 GCA_900406275.1 Anastatica hierochuntica
AGTATACATTACTGGTGTTTGAGGAGTCACTGAACCACTTCTGGTCCAATTCTTCCAACACTTAGTCGAATTTCCAAGCTTTTCCTTCGAACCTTATGCATCTTTATGCATCTTTTCATAGACTAAGTCCTTTCCAACGAAATCTTCCCTTTTGTAAANCTGGACTTAAGTGTTCGGATTTCCGAACGCGGGTGTTACATCCTCCTCGATGCAGCTAAAACAATTTGAGTTGAATGCAAAACAAGTCATGGTTTTTTTTTCCTAAAAAAAAAAAGAGAACGCAAAACATGCAAAATAAATTTTTTAGTGAAAAAACGGATTCAGAAACAAAGTTCAATCAGAGCAGTAAAAATCCTAAGGTGGAATGGCTTTACTAGACGTGGACCTCCGTAATTATCATTGTGTAGCCATTTACAAATGCGTCGCGTCGACTTTCGTATGTTAAATGATACCAATTTATTTACATTATATACATATGATGATTAAGTCGTTTTATTTTGTTATAAGAGATACATAAAAATTTGGGCGAATTGGCGTAATATTCTAAAAGAACACATATATTAACAAATATAGCTATCTGTATTTACCCATTAATTTAAAAACAAAAAATGGATAATACATTTTTATCTTTTGAGACGCGTGAGCATGCATTGCCACAACATCCGATGATCTTCTGGAAGATCTTCTGAACATGAGGTGGTGCACACAATAGTCAAAGCATTATTATAATCATTTCTCTCACCAATTTCAAATTTTACTTTCCCACCCTAAAATGTGTGGCCGAAAAGCTATTTCATTGTCATTAAATAATCCAAAGATTGTCTCTTTCGTCTAACAGTTTTATATAAAAGCAATTAAGTCTATCTCTGTCGCAACCATGGTGGAAAATAGTTGCGATGAGGTGTATAGTCTTTTTCTAGTCGATGTATCATTTAATAGACGTGTTACCTACTCGTGTATAGATAGATTTACTATATTAACTTATGAGTAGATGACTCAGATATGATAGTTTAGATAAAAAAAATAAAGTTTATTTGCGATGTTAGTTAATGATGTTCCATGGATATTCTACCTTTAAATGAATATATATACATATATATAGTTCTTTGGTGTGAGTGTAGATTTTAAGTTTTTAATTATTAAGAAGGTAGTCCTATAGTTTTTATTAGCAATAGGGTAGTTTTTATTTTTTCGGACAAAAATACCCTTGTGTCTTAGTAGACAAAGGAACAAAATTGTTGATATCTCGGAGAGAGATTGGAACAATAACTATAAATAGGAATAAAAATACAAAAAATAGCAAAATCGAAAAGCTTAAATTCCATTCTCCGTTTCTCTCCTCTCTCTCTCCGGTTCCTGAATGAAAATCGAAAAACTTGGAACAATTACAATCTCAGTTTCTCGCTTATCTCAATCAAAATGATGACTCTTCCGAGTAAAGGTAAAATTATGGAACCGGAGGAGCTTAGATAGTTAAGGCCTTTAGGAACCTTCCTAGTGTTGAGCTTTTTCATGTAGAGATTCTTAGTATGCTTAAGCTTTCTCATGGCGGTCACTGATGGAGGTTGATTCCACCCTATCAAACCCGATTTGAATAACTAGATTATTGAACCGAGAATAGGCTATGGGCCGAGAAGACCCATAACGAAATCAAAGAGAGTGCAAGAGGAGTGCGGACCACCAAAAAGAGAAGGGCCCATGTTGCTAAGTCAGCAGCAGAGTCAACATGATCGGAGGGCATTAATTCACACATTAATGAAGGAAGATTCTGTGGGAAATATCTAGCAGCGGTTACAACATGCTCAATAGGGATAAAAGGAGGAGGGAGACTACAAGGAAGGGGATCAATTTCCATACTTCTTGAACACAAAAACAAGCTCTTATATTGATTACACTAGCTCTCATTGTATTACAACGTTTCAACAACACATTTAATAAAATCATTACGTTCTTTAGCATTTTTATAACAAACTTAACACCTCGGTTCAGAGTTGGATTTTGAGATCCATCAATTATCGCTAGAAGCAGCGGGAGTTCCGCTTCACTACATTTAAATTCCACAACCAAACCTCGGGTAAATCCATACTTAGTTTTGTTCTACTTTTTACTCGGTCGTTTTTTCTTTTGGTGATTTCAGGAAATCATGTCTGGAAACAACAAAGAGAACAGGGGTGATGGCACACCACCACCACCATTGCTCGATGATGGGGTCCAAGATCCAGCAGCCGAGGTGGTCAACATGCAGGAGGCGTTGGCCCAACTACTAGCGAATATGCAGGAAATCTTCGCCTTTCACGTGAAAGCAAATGAAACGTAGTAGGCAAAAGAACGACAATCGAGGCTGGAAGAGTTGGCTCAAACACAAGCCACTCAACAAGCAAGGTTGAATTCTCTGTCATCACAATCACCTCGGGGGCTGCAAGACCCAGTCACCCGATCTGACCACAACGGGATGAACACTGACCGAAGATCAAGCGATGGTCATACACCAGGGCGACAAGAATCAGACTTAGGGGGAGCACATGTGCAGACGGATGCCGATCTCTTAACGCTGAGGCAGACCCTTGCCCAAGCAACGACCGAGCTCCGAACAATGCAATCCCAGATCCACAAAGCAATTAGCTCGGCGCCTGATGTCGACAAAGTGATGGAGAAAACACACCGCATCATAAGCGCGACCATACCAAGCATCAAGCTTAAGATCACACCTTATGAAGGGAAAACAGACCCCCGAGCTCACATGACGTCATTCTGCATCGCAATGGGCAGAGTCAAGTTCGGGGCAAATAACAAAGATGCTAGGTACTGCCAGCTCTTTGTCGAAAATCTGTCAGGAGCTGTCCTTAACTGGTTCTTGGGCTTGAAGCCAATACCATTGACAACCTCAATGAACTATCAACGGCCTTCATTAAGCATTACTCGGTGTGCATTGAGAAAGGAGCTTCGGACGCCGACCTTCGGACCATGACACAAAAGAAGGATGAATATTTATGGTCATTCTTAGCCAGGTTCAAGTCTGTAATTTCAAACATCGTCGTATGTGATGTGGCAGGAATCGCAGCGCTAAGAAATGCCCTCCAGTATAACTCTCGCTTCCAGGAAGATCTGATGCTAAACCGACCTGTCTCCTTGGAAGACGCGCTCCACCAAGCTTCGAAGTTCGTCCAAATCGAGGACAAAAAGAGGGTATACGCGAAAAAAACGCCATGTCCTCAAAGTCGACCTCCAAAGACAAGTCAAATGAGGAAAGGGACACTCGGAGGCCATCTGCGAATTCCCGACCTGAAGGTAGCTCAGCCAAACATTGATCGTACCAAATCTCGGGGGCAAGGAATCAAGACAGGAGTTCGGGAGCAGGCTATAGGCAACACTCTAACACTTGGACTAGGAATGATGGAGCTAAGACATCAGAAAAATATTGCGAATACCAAAACGCCATAGGACATACGACGGAAGAATGCCATGGCTCTAAACAATACTTGTTTAATAAATACAGGTCGGAGGAGTTGGCCAAGAAAGGAGACCTGCCCGCACAAGCACGACACCAAAATGACATAGATCCCCCAGAGTGAGGCAGAGAGCAACAAAATTTAGAGATCACAAAACCTCCCATGGACAAGAAACAGATCAACATGATAATGGGAGCAAACCCGTTCTGCAACGACTTGGTCTGATCTATCAAAAGCTACAGCCGACACGTAAACTCAATAATTGAAGAAATGCAAGTAATGGCACTAAATGACATGATCATATAGTTCCCCGAACACAAGACAAGACACGTAGACCATCCGCACAACGATGCCCTAGTATTGAAACTGGTCCTAGATGACTGTGAAATAGCGAGAGCACTTATCGAACCGGAAGCTCGGTGAACGTCCTTTACAAAGAGACATTCGACAAAATGGAGCTCGCTGAAGCACATATGAAAAGGTCAAAGCAACCTTTGACAACTTTTAACGGAGCGACCACAATGTCGATAGGAACGATCAAGTTAGACACGTACTTAGGGGGTGTCAAGATGGAAACAAAATTTATGGTAGTCAAAGCCCTAGACATATACAACATCATCCCTGGCACTCCGTGGATCAACTCGATGAGAGCCATCCTGTCAATCTACCATCAATGTATCAAATTCCCGACGCTCGGCGGAGTAGTGACTGTGCACGGAAGTCAACGCACTACACGATTGTGTTACGTCAATGAAAACAAACTGCGCAGAGCCCAACAGTAATAACCCTTGAAGCTCGGTCAACTTAACAAAGCACGTTCTTAAAAAAAAAAGAAACCCAGTTCCACGAACCTGTCATTGTAAACGAACTACAAACTGGTTTGATCCCTCCGAGGTACGTAGGCAGCCTGACTGTGGGTGCAGCTATTATATTAAATAAAATATGTATGTACAGAGTTATTCTCAAAATCTCGTCTCATTTTTCCGAGCTTTTACACGTCGGCGCCCTGGCCAGGCTGCCCGACCTAGTTGCGCATTTTTCATAAATGCTTTAGTGAAACGACACCCCGATTGTGGAATGACAACCTTTATATGGTTTCTTCCCAATCTAGTATGAACTTAAACATACTAAAGACAACCACGCTATGCCTGCGAAAACACTTAAACGTCGAATTTCGAATACTGATTTGGAATTTAAAGTGTGGCATAAGGTAAGCCACCACCAGACTGCACCTAGACGCCTCGTCTACTGACAGGGTAAGCCGGAGTCCTTCTCTGCGCCTATAATCACCACTTCATGGAAGGGTGAAATGTTAGTCAAAAAAGAACTAACGAAAGAGGACCCTCATACTCCTTAAAAAAAAAAGCGGACTAAGTAAGATGAAAAGAAACCTTTTTTTAGCAAACTCTAGACAAGCTAAGCCTAAACCGCTACTTGTCGGCGGTCCCAGAGAATAAGGAAGTCGCTTTCTGAATAAGCAACTTTCTCCTGGTTTGCCCCTTGGAACAGGACCATTCAAGATCAATGGTGTTCCATTGGGACGTGTTAACAAGTCCTATGTGGCTAGAATATGCATAAGCTCTGATAAGTTAACTACTTTTTCTTAGCCTTATCAGCTGTGTCGAGCATCCACGAAGCCAACACTAAGGAATTAGATGAAGAGTGTGAAAAAAGAAAGCACGCAGCTTGTGAGAAAGGGTGCGGGTTCAAGCTATAAGTAGCATGAGACGAAAAGGGAAAAGGCGCAAAGTATATGATGAAGACAACGTAAAGATCAAATAAAAGACCCCCAAGGGCGCAAAAGTTATAGATTAAAACCCTTCCGGGTGAACAAGGCTAAGGGGAAAAAAGAAGATAAAAGCCCTCTCGGGCATACAAAAAACAACAAGACAACAATTTTTAGGGGCCACAAACGGTCTACGCAGGATGTTTTGAGAGCTCGGAGGCAGCTTCAGGGGAGATGGTACGGAGGTTCGACCCAAATTGGTCAAGAGTTGGAGCAGAAACAACGGGGGGGGGGGGGGGGGGGGGGGGGGNCCAAAGAGAGAGGAACCCCTGCTATTGGCTGCTCTCCCGACGCAACCTCAGTACCTTCCAATTCAACGACAACCACCTCCCGTGATGAGACCTCCTCTAGGTTAGCGAGGGTAGAAGCCGCGAGAGCAGCCAAATCGCTTGAGTTCTCAGATAGAGGAGACACACAGAGATCTTTCTCGAGGTTGAGCTTCACGATGTTCATGGTCTCCAACTTGGCTAGGAAGTCGGCAAGAGAATCCTCCCATTTTTGTTTGTCGGCCTCCAGACCGGGGATACCCCTCTCAACCAACTCCTTCAGCAGGTCGACACGACTTTGGGCCAAGGATTGAAGAAGTGCGTCTCTTGCACAAGATCCAAGTTCTTAACGGCCCTTTCCACCTTCTCGAACATAGGTTTATACTTGGCCGCCACTTCCTTCCGCGCCACTCTCACCGCCTTCCTAACCTCCCGGTCTTTCTAGAGCCTCAGCCTCTCCACCTCCTCAGCATGAGCAGCCCAGACCGACTCGAGTTTCCACCTGAGGTCATTCTTGGCCTTCAGCGCCCTCTCGAGTTCGGATTCTCTCTTCTTAGTATCCTCCCGTGAAGCCTCCAACAACTTTTGCAGCTCGACATCTGCGTCTTTCTCCTTTCTTAGTTCCTCTATAGCGGAGGTCATCATGGAGCACAACACAGAGTCAGTGGCCTCGAGCTCATTGACCTTTTTTAGAAAGGCCTTGGCGGAGAATTCCGCGTCAATGAGATGCTTGATGGCGCCAGCGGTCTTCTCCCTTTCAATCTTCTAGTCATGGAAATGCTTGAAGGCGGCCTTCTTCACCGTGTCGAGCTGCTCTTTGTACTCCAAGCTCAAGCGGTTGATGAAGCTCATGTGCTGAGAATATGAGAAGGGTAACATTAACGAAGACCCCGCGAAAAACGCAAGTAAACATGGGCAGGGGCTTACCTCGGTGTTGTTGTGGCAAATTTCCTAGAAGGTGGAGAATTTGTCGAGAAGTTTCTCAAGGTTAATCTTGTCCCCAGCCAGGCGAAAAAGCCGATGCAACGTCTCGCTGGACTTGGCATCCTCAGCAAGGGAGACGTTCCCAGGAAACCTGAACTCGAACCCATACTCTCCGAGTTCGATGATAGCAGGGCTCTTCTCTCTGGCAAGACCTTTCCCCTTAAGCAAGGCAAGATCGGACAGCCGCGTGTTGTCATCTCCGTGTAATGACCTGGCCCCCTCGACTCTCCTCTCTTCGGACTCCCTGCGGTCCGGATCATCCTTATGGGACGACCTCCTCTCCTCCGACCTCCGCTTATCGGAGACCTCAACTTCCTCTGACCTATGGCCGGAGGCTCCTTTGTCTTTCGTCCTTGGCTTTTTAGAAGGAATGGCAACCGATGAAGAGGGAGTTCTGTTCTTGGAACATGAGTCCCCAGACTGCCGATCTTTCCCAACGATAGCAAGTGATGGGGCTTCCTTTTGAGGCGCGAGCTCCATATCACTCGAGGAGGACGTTCCTCTGTCCTTTCTCTTATCAGCAACAACCTTGACCTTGGCCAAAGCAGCGTCCTTTGTAGAGACAGGGGAACGGTGGGCCGCAGAGCTTGGAGGGGGAGGAGGAGGCATTAGTATGGAAGATGGAGGAGAGGTGTGGGCACCCTCAACAACGGTGGAGCCTCCCTGGGGGTTTCCTTGGGCAGTAGCAGCAACGGAAGGATCACCCTTCTCCACCGTGAGAGCTTCCTTCTGTGGCTGGGCTGCCGCCTTCTGAGCGCCCTCAACCTTGTCTTTTTCAGCTGCTTGCAGGCTGCATCAGCAGTTATCTGCTCCAAATTGGGGAGTTGAACAGTGGGGCGTACCATTTCCGAAGGAGATTGGATGCAAAGTGGAGTCGGAGACTTAGACGGAGGAGAGGATTGCCTTAACTCCTTGGCGGCTAGAGTGGCGACGGCGGCGACAATGCGGGTGGCGTTAAAGCTAACCCAACGACGTTTCTCGATAGCACGGAGAGCTACGTGGTCGCCACTCAAGGTCGGAAAGTCCTTGGCTTTCTTTGCGGTTGGACGAACTAAAACAGACAAAGAAGACATTAGTAAAATAGTCAGACGCAATAAAAAAGAAGACAACATGAGTGGGTCGCCTACGAATTGATCTAGAAAAGATTGCAGGAAGGAAGTTGGTGTTGGCCTGCACGTAGAAGTAGGCCTTCTCCCAGAAGTCAATTTTACTATCTGGGAGGGTGACGAGCTGGGGATTCCCAAAGACGTAGTAGACTTTGTGCTTCTTGTTGATGCTCTTGAAGGATGTCAATCGCTCAAGGAGGAGGACCCCCAGCTTGAGGTCAATCTCCGCGACAAGGACAAAGAGACCGACGATGGTACTAATTCCACCCACCGTCAGTAGAGAGAGGGCGATGTGGCGATGGTGGCAATAAGACATCAGGAGGTAAGGAAGGGGGAACCACAAGCGGCAGCTTCTGATAAACGACTCATAAATGCAGAATTAGCCAAGAGGTATAATCCAAGGTCTATCTTGAGGAGAGGGAAGAAGGAACACGACATTGTCAGGGATGTCAAATTCCTCCCTTAGCGTCTGGAGGGACCTAGCAGTGCTCGTGGTCGGAGCGGCGACGAGAGCATTTGCTAAAGGAACGATAGCCACCGGAACGGCTGGAACGACGGCAAGACGGTTTTCCTCCGAGGAATCGCCCTCAACAATGGCGATGGCAAGACCTCCTTCCTCCCGCCTATGTCGGGGTCTGCACGAAAGAAGGGGAGGTTAACAAACTCATCAATCAGAAAGGGGCATTCACCGGAGGTCCCTGGGACGTCGTCAGGCCGACCGACAGAGAGAGGATAAGGAGATAATGGTTTTCTCTGGCGCATAACTAGAGTTTCAAGATCCATGGTCGATAGATGTAGAATTTAGGTTTCAACGAAGAATGGCAATGAAATCGCATGGAAAATGGGAAAATTCACAAGGGGAAAAAGCAAACAAGTAAGAGAAGAGAAGTGAGATAGTTAGAGAGAAAACAAACCTTTTTTGATGGAGACGACTGAAACGTTGAGAAGAAGAGGGAGGCGTAGAGTTTGGGTTTTAAATGGCACGAGTATCAAAGATTATGTGGAGAGTGGAGGCAATGGCAGGATCCGCGCCAAATCAAATTAAATCTTTCCAAAATTGAGCTATGAGAAATTGGTCAAATCAACTTAACCAAAAAGTCTGAGTATTTCAAACCGGATTTAGTTCTTCAAAATTTCCAAAGTCTCCCCAGGAAAAGTTGCTTAAAAATCCAGCTCGTCGGTTTTCTAATTAACTTTCCTTGGTGAGCTTCAGGGGGGCTCTTGATGGAGGTGGATTCCACCCTACCAAACTTGGTTTGAATAACCAGAGTATTGAACTGAGAATAGGCTATGGGCTGAGAAGACCCATAACGAAATCCAAAGGAGTGCAAGAGGAGTGCGGACCACCAAAAAGAGAGGGCCACCAAAAAGAGAAAAGCCCATGTCTTTAAGTCAGAAGCAGAGTCAACATGATCGGAGGGCATTAATTCACACATTGATGAAGGAAGATTTTGGGGGAAATATCTAGCAACGGTTACCACATGCTTAATAGGGATAAAAGGAGGAGGGAGACCATAAAGAAGGGGATCGATTTCCATACTTCTTGAACAAAAAAAACAAACTCTTATATTGATTACACTAGCTCTCATTGTATTACAACGTTTCAACAACACATTTAATAAAATCATTACATTCTTTAGCATTTTTATCCCTAAATCGATAATTAACTAGATGTCTTAAAAAATTGTTAAAACTAATGTAACTTAACTGTATTAACGTTAATTCATGAATGTGGATGTAGGAAGTGGTGAGAGATGAAACAAAATAGGAAAAGTTCAATACTTTGGAGTTCAATCTTGAGTCTCAGAAGTTTAAAGGTCATATCCTACTCTGGACTTGATGACAAAAATTTTAATAATATTTCTCTGTTTTTGGATACATGCTTTGTGAAACTATTTCTCAGAAAACGTTATATCGATGGTTCAGGAAACAAAAGCTTTTTGCAGTGGTTGATCAAGCATTGAAAACACCATAGTATGCTAGCTTAGGTGTATATTATGGTGTACACTAGCTTACTGTCACCATCTAGTTCACACAAGCCGGTGTACAACTTTCAAATTTAGTTCCAATCAATTTTCCGAACACTAAGATACACTAAGCTAGTTTGAAATTTAATTTGATATTCCTAAAGCTTAAGCCATTAAAGACTAAACCAATAGATTAGGATACTTAGAAATTATAATGATTTAATCTAAGTGTTATAAGATCTTATTGACATTATGATTTGGTCAAATATAAGGTCTTCCGTTTAGAATTTGAAACTACTCTAAACCCAAAACTTTAAAAACTAAACTCTAAACACAAATCTTTTTTTTTTAATTCTAAACCCAAAACCTTAAACCTGAATATTGAACTCTAAAACAGAAAATATTCTTATACTTGTGAAAAGTTTATATAAATGTTAAAAAGATATTAAACATAAGTAAACTACCTTGTGTACACTAAAAATGTAAACTAGTTGGTGTACACTAAGGTATAGTACATTAAAAGGTGTACATCAACAGGTGTACAATAAGTTAGTGTACATTAACTGGTTTGCAATAAGTTAGTGTACCCTATTTGGTGTATACTAAGCTAGAGTACACCCGTTAGAGTACACTAACCTTTATATTTATCACGAGTATACTCTCATACTTTTAGAGAACTTATCATAATGTTCAGAAAAGTGATTGTAATTTTTTAGATAATTGTAATATACTCAGCTTGAAATTTAAACCAAACGCTAAACCTCAAAGGCTACATCTGTTTCAAAAAATCAAAGAATTTTTTTTTCAAAATTAATCTAATTTTAAAAAATTTTAAGACATTTAATTTGAAATTTGAATCTCTAAACCCTTAACGTTAAGAGTAACCCCTAAAATAGAAAATGTTCTCATACTTAAGGATTTAATACAAATGTTATGAAAATTAATTGGAGTTATTTGTACACGTGTAAAATACTCAATTTGAAACCAAATCTTAAACCCTAAACGCTAAAGACTTTTCAAAAAAAAGTTTTCATATTTAATCTAAAGGATATGAAAACTGATCAAAATTATTTTGAACAAGTGTAACATACTTTGTTTGAAGTTTGAACCCCAAACCTTAGACTTTAAATCGTAAAAACTAACGAATAACCCCTAAAAATAGGGTATTTAAAGTTCTCATGTATTTAAAAATTTAATCTAAAATATATTCTGAAAACTTACAAGAATTATTTAGTTTGAAACCCTAAGTTTTAAATACTAAGGTAGTGTACACTAGATTGGTGTACACAAAGCCAATGTAAACTTAAAGGTGAATGCCCGCTGATGTACAATGTTTACTGCTTCTATCGACACTTTAGTATGTACACTGTTATTTTAACACCAGTGTGAACAAAAAATATTTAGAAAAAAGTTAGATACTCAGTTTTCAAGTGTTAGAAACTAAGTTTGAAATTTTAAACCAAAATTTAAACCCTAAATGCTAAAGACTTTTTTAAAAATAGCGAAGTTTTCATATTTAATCTAAAGGATATGAAAACTAATCGAAATTATTTTGAACAAATGGAAAATATTCTGTTTGAAATTTGAATCCCTAAACTCTAAATTTTAAGCCCTAACTAAAGACTAACCCCTAAAAATATGATATTGAAAGTTCTCGTTTTTTTGAAAATTTAATCTAAATGTTATGAAAACTTATAAAAATTATTCAGTTTGAAACCTCAAGCTCTAAATAGACTCTCATATCCTATTTTTAGGGGTTAGTCTTCAATATTTATTGTTTAGAGATTTTAGGGTTTAAGGGTTCACATTTCAAACATAATATCTTATACCTATTCAAAAAACTTTAATTCAATTTTATAACATTTAGATTAAATATGAATTTTTTTAATTTTTCTTTCAGAATATTTAGTGCGAATTTCAAAAGTATGAAACATTTTTTTATATTAAAAATTTGTTGTGTACACTGAAAAGTATACGACCACTAATATGTACACCGAAATGTATGAGTGTCTACACCATTTAGTGTACATAGCTTAATGTACACCACGAGTCAACACTTTTCAATGTATAAATTGCAGATTTAAGTGTTCACCTCTCAATTTATTGTACCCCAACGTAGTGGAACTAATCTTCTTTTGGATTTTTGTGAATCATGACTAGTAAGAAAGCAATTTCATGTTTTGTGATTTATTATGTGAAAAGCTTTAGCTGTACGATTGGTCAACAAATCTAACTGCCTTATATTAGATTCAAGATGTCTAACTTTAGTGTTTAGGGTTAGAATTAAAGGTTTTGAGATGAATAGATTAAACATGTCCAAAACTCATCTAAAAAGATTTCATAATATTTAGACTAATTTCCAAAAGTATGAAAACATTTTCCTTATATTAAAACTTAAAAATTTTTTTGGTATACACTGCATTTATTGGATGACTGTAGCTATGAATCATAGTTTTCTATAATCTTAATACCTCAGAGCCATGCGACGAGTTGGTTTCAAGTCAATAACTATTTAAAACTAATGCTTACTGATTTTCTACATCGAAAGAATTCTATATCAAAATTCCAATAAGATTTGATAGCCTTTATATTAAAATTTTAAAAATATACTGTTGAAGGTTTAATATATATATGTTGGTTATCTGGAGCATTGTCAGTTATTCAATCAAAGTTTGCGTAAAATATTAAACTTTAAACTCTAAATCCTAAACGATCAAGACTAAACTACAAAAATAAAAGAAGTATCAATACTTTTATGATTTTAATCTAAATGTTATAAAATTTGGTTGAAACTTCAGAAAAGTTTAAGATATTTTATTTGAAATTAGAAGCAAAACCCTAAACCCTAATGACAAAACTAAAAACCGAAAGGGTTTTCATTAATTTGAAATATTTGTTCTAAATATTTTCCAAAATGATTTGAATTATCTTGGAAAAGTGTAAAAAAGTTTATTTTGAAATATGAATCCCTAAACCTTGAACCCTATATCATAAACTTCGAATGCTATGACTAAGGCCTATACTCCAAATTATAAACATAAATACTAAAGACTAAATTCTTAATAATAGAAAATGTTTCATAATTTTAAAGATTTAACCTAACTATTATGAAAACTGTTTAAAATTATGAAGGAAAAATGTAAGATTCATTTTGAAATTTGAAATTCTAAACCCTAAACGCTAAAGACGAATCCAAACCTTAGAAATATTTTCATAGTTTTAAAGATTTATCTAAATATTATGAAAGCTAACTAATATTATTTTGGACAAGTGTAACATATTCGATTTAAATTTTGAAAACTTAACCCTAAACCCTAAACGTTTAAGACTACATACGAAAAATAGAAAATTATTTCATAGTTATAAAATTTTAATGAAAATATATTGAATTATTTTGGACAAGCGTAAGACATTCATTTTCAAATTTGAAATCGTAACAATAAAATAAACGATGAAAAATAACCCCTAAGAAATAGAAAATGTTCTCATACCTTTAAAGTTTAATAAAATGCTATGAAAACTGATGTTGTAATTATTTTGGATAAGTGTATATACTCAATTTGAAATTCAAAACCAAACCCTAAAGGCTTCATACTTTCGTAAAAAAATAATATTTTCGCATTTAGTCTAAAAGTCTAATTGTTGTAAAAATTGATTGAAAGTATTTTAAACAAGTGTAAGATATTCAATTTGAAATTAGGTCCTAAACGTAAATATTAAACCCTAAATGCTAAAGAGTAACCCAAAAAAATAGAAAATGTTCTTATAATTTTATGAATATAATCTAAATGTTATACAAGTGATTGAAATTATCTAGAATAACTGTTAGACACTCAGTTTAAGACTTTCTGGAAAACAAATTCCATACTTAATCTTTTGGGTTTACGGTTTCAAATTTTAAACTAAATATCTTACACTTGTGAAATTGAATATCTTATTCTTTAGCATTTAGAGTTTAGGGTTTGGATTCAAAATTCAAATTGAATATCTTACACTTGTTCAAAATAGTTTTAGTCGATTTTCACAACTTTTGGAATTCCATATTAAATATGAAAATTATTCTTTTTTAGGAAAGTATGAAGCCTTTAGGGTTTAGGGTTTGGTTTTGAATTTCAAATTGAGTATATTACACTTATCCATAATAACTCCAACATCAGTTTTCATAGCATTTTTATTAAACTTTAAAGGTATGAGAACATTTTTATTTCTTAGGGGTTAATCTTCATCGTTTATGTTCAATGTTAGGATTTCAAATATAAAAAAATATCTTACGCTTGTCCAAAATAATTTCTAGGGGTGGACATTCAAACTTCAAACTGAATATCTTAAAATTGTAGTTGGGCTCTAATGTATAAAGATTACATAAAAATATAGTTCATAGCTTGGTCTTTCTGGTTTTGCTACTACCATCCAACAAGTGCATATAATTTTAAACCGAAATGCAATTATTCTTTGGAATGCATATATGCCGTCGTTGGCTTCTAAACGACTTCTAAGGATAAGTTGATGGAGCTTCAGTTAACCTACTTATTTGTGATCTCATCACGAAAATTGAAAGGTGTTTACCTGCTGGTGCACACTAAATTAGTTTACAGTAACTGGTGTACTCTATGCTAGTGTACATTGAATGGTGTAAACTCGTTGGTGGACACTAAACTAATATGAAAAATCTTAAAGTAGAAAATGTTATCATACTTTTATAGATTTAAAAACATTTTTTGGATTTTTCCTTTAAAATTTAAGGTTTAGGGTTTGGTTTTAAATTCCAAACTAAATATCATACACTTCTCCAAAATAATTTCAATCAGTTTCAAAACATTTAGATAAATTTTTACAAGTATGAGATTTATTAATTTAGTTTGAAACCCAAAACTCTAAACCTTTGATTTTAAATCCATATATGATTGAAATTAATTGGACAAGTCTAAGTTTTGTAATTTGAAATTTGGAACCAAACCCTAAACCCAAAATGTTAAATACTAAATAACAAAAAGTCATGCTTTTAAAGATTTAGTCTAAATATTATAAAAGCTGAATGGAGTTATTTATCACAACTTTAAGATATTTAGTTTGAAATTTGAAACCGTAAACCCTAATTTTTAAAGACTTAACGCTAAAAAGTAGAAAAGATTCTCATAGTTTTAAAAAGTTAATCTAAATCTTATGAAAGCTTACTGTAATTGGTTTTAAACAAGTGTAGAATATTCAGTTTTCTGTTTTGTTCTCTAGAAACTGACAAATTTCAACCACTCGAATATTCTAAAAATATAGTTCGGTTTTAGTTCTACTTTTATGCTTCTTTCAGTACAATAGATGGTGTACATTAAGCTAGTGTATACTAAAAGTGTAAAATACACTAAAAAGTATACACCCGCTATGTACATTAAACTAGTCTACATTAAGATGTATACTATCACTACAAGAAAACTGTCTTTTTGCGACCGTTTATTGCGACCGTATAAGT
>OVAN01011098.1:186-15021 GCA_900406275.1 Anastatica hierochuntica
CAAATTTCTTTATTGGTTTATTCTGAACCAAATCAGATTGAAGATCAAGAAGCAAACCAGGAGTTAACCAAGTTTTATAATCATGTCGAGTTTGGCTTGGTTTAATCGAAATATATAAGGCTTTTATTTGGGTTCTTAGACTTAGGATTTTATTTTAATTTGGGTATGAAATTAAGCCCAATTTTTAGGTGGTTGGCCGAAAATTCCTTTTCTCCTTGGGAGAGAATTTTCGACAACTTAGACTAGTTTTAGGGTTTTCTTTTTCTATTTAAGGCTTTCTAGATTCATTGTTTAGGGACAACCAATTTNTATTCATTTTTTAAGGACAACCAATTTCATAGCTAATAAAGTTTTCTAAAGTTTTTCTATCTTTTGCTAACAAAAGTGAATCTCTGTTCTTCTTTGAACAACTCTGATTGCTGATAGAGTTAATTCTTTGAAATCTAAACTTGTTTTTGCATCATATATAGAGTTAATTCTCTAGATCTGAAACTTCTATCTCTTTCTTCCCCAATTCCATCGAATTCGAACTCATCTTTCGCAGACTCTGTTTCAAAATTCAGTTTTGAAAGGTTCTGTTTTCCTGTTTCAGAGATCTTGGGTTGCATCACTTTCCCAGTTACAGCTCTTGGACTCATCGAATAAAACATCCTTGCTCACTATGATTTTCTGACCTTTTGGATCATATAACCGATATGCTTTGGATACAGGTTCGGTTCCAAGGTGTACAAGCATTTGTGATCGGTCATCAAGCTTCTTCAAGAAGGAGTTGTCGATTCTTGCATAGGCTATACAGTCTAAAATTCTTATATGATCCACCCTTGGTTTCTTCTTATGATAAGCTTCGTAAGGGGTGATATCTTCCACAACCTTTGTTCCTATTCTATTGAGCAGGTATGAAGTATGTCGAATTGCTTCTCCCCACAGGAAATTCGGCATATGCATATGTTTCAGAATATTCCGCGCCATCTCCATCATTGTTCTATTTCTTCTTTCTACCACTCCGTATTTTGTGGTGTGTATGGCGCCGTAAGAAGACGTTTAATTTCGTCGTCTTCACAGAAAGAGTTGAACTCTTGCGACAAAAATTCCCCAACTCTGTCAATTTTGAAGACACTTATAGACGAGTTTGTTTCCTTTTCTATTACAAACTTCGGTTTTTTAAACTTCTCAAAGGCGTCATTTTCTCCTTTAGGAGTATCGTCCACATATACCTTGAGTAATCGTCTATTATTACGAAGATGTATTTGTTTCCAGATGGTGTGCTTGGTGATATAGGTCTGCATAGGTCACCATGTAGAAGGCCAAGGGCTTTTTTGACTCGAAACATTGTGGCTTTCGGGAACTCTCGCCGCTTTTGTTTCCCGAGCTAGCATGAGCCGCATACTTCTTTACGAAAAGCTAGCTTCAGCACACCATGGACTACGTCTTTTAGAGCCATTAATCTTATCTTCTCCGGGTTTATGTGTCCGAATCGTGCATGCCATTTATCAGTCTCGTTTTCGGCGGCTGTTTGCAAACATGATGCATCGACTTATCCCATTCGCACCTTGTATAACTTGTTCTCTAATCTTTTTGCCTTTGCCAATAACCTTCCTTTGTGATCATGCATGGTCAATTATTCTCCTTTCATTCTGATATCACATCCAATACACATTCCTCATGGTGTGATCTTCTCCATTCATATCCATAAAGGATATTGTGCCTTTTCCCTTGATATCGATACGCGAATCATCTCCGAATCTCACTTTCCCAGTGATGGTCGTATCAAGTTGTGAGAAATATCTTCGATCTCCAGACATATGATTGCTCACTCCATTATCTAGATACCAGATGTCATCTTGTCCGTTGTTTGTCTCGTATTTTTCTGGTATGCAATTTTTCTCATGAAGATACACCACTTCGTGCATCATTAACTCGTCTGCATCTAGAGTCTATGTGTTGTTCTCGGTCTCTTGAGCCTCTTGAAGTTTTAGCAATCTATCTTGACAATTAGACGCATAATGACCGAGTTTATCACACCTGAAGCACATGATTCTCGAGGTATCCCTTTGACCATTCCATCTAACGCGTCCTCTTCCTCTAAATGAGGCTCTTCCTCCTCTGCCTCGCGGTTTGTAACTAGGATCATATTCTCGGGATGTTTTGTCCATCAGCGTTGACATACATGAGCTTGTTTGGCTCTTCATGCGTCTCCTCATCCTCGAGAATCCGCTCTTCGTAAGCCTTAAGTCGGCCCATGATGTCCTCAAAGCCTGCCGCATTTAAATCTAACACTTGCTCCAAGGATGCAACTATGTGGATGAACTTTGTACGAGGCAAACTCTTAAGGAATTTCTTGACCATCTTAGGTTCCTCTATTATTTCACCAAGAGTTGCCAATTTTGAGGCTATTTCCGAAAGTTTTCCTCCAAACTCTTCAATTGTTTTTGAGTCTTTCATCTTTAACCTATCAAATTCGGCCATTAGAGTCTGCAATCGTGCCTCCTTAACTCTTTCAACTCCCATGTATCGTGTTTTAATGGCATCCCATATCTTCTTAGCCGTGTCAAGCTCGCCTACTTGTAGCACCAATGATTCAGGGATAGACTGAAAGAGTAGAGCAATAACAAGATCGTTTTTGTCTTCATCACTTCTATCTTCTGCGATTCTTTCCCAGACTTTATTGACCTTAAGAGTTGCCTTCATCTTAATGGCCCATACCGTATAATTAGCAGGACCAAGCATAGGACACTAAATTGCGGAGGTTCCCTCTCCTTCTTTTGGTTTAGATGTTACGACAACCACATCCCCCATCGTTTTTCCTTTGTATCAAAAAATGAAACAGAGTTTTGATCACTTAATGTTTTGCATGAGCTTGCTTCTCCTTACACGCAAAAAGGCAGAGCGTAAACTCTGGTTTTCGATGTTAGAAAAGCTTTGTCGACAGCAAAGTTTTAAGGATTGTGACTTCTGCGCTCCGATACCAAATAAAAGTAGTGTGTTCGATTCTATTAGAGGTGATTAAATGGTTTTAAGAAGAAGTAAAAGAATATGTCTCTTTATTAACTTTGAAAATCTCTGAAAACAAAGTTCTCCAACTTAAAACCAAAAACTCTCACAAAAGTAGATGTCATAAACTTGACACCTTTTATAGTCTAGACTATTCCTAATCTAATAAGGAAAACCATAATACTAGATAGCTCCTAGAATCTTCTAAGTCCTTATCTCTTAACCATAACTCGGTTTAGATTAGGATGTCACTAAACCGATTTTATCTTGTACCACAAGAAACCTTTAAGTTTATTCCAACAAGAATTAATAAAATTAGAGGGTAATAAGGAACTGAACATATTACGTTTCAAGTGAGAGAAAAGTGTAAGACATCGCCGGTTCTGCAAATAATCAGCGATGTAGGATGTTTGGGTTTTGGTGATTCTTCGGTGGAGAAGAACAATAACAAGAGAGATAGGATAATTTGAGAGATGAGTCAAAGAGATGTAAAACGATTTTTCTTTATTTATGAATAAGAGATCGGTTACAAGTGTTTGTGTTTGTCAAATGTCTTGGATCATTGAACTAGGGTACTTCCCTCTGTATTTATAGTTTTTGAATAAGAATATTTACATATCTCTTTATGGATAACTTCTATATTCTAGTCTTTCTATACAATAGGGAATATTTCTCTAATTCATTAAGGCATATGTCTTTATCTCTTAAGATTTAAATCGGCTAAGGGGATATCCGCCCTACCTCGGCTATGACCTCAGCTTGAAGGTGTGTCCTTGGTTATGGTCTTGGTTTACACATTAAACTAGGGAGTTAATTTATATTTCCTTGGTCTACCTATGGCAAGACACTAAGGGAATAAAATTACCTCCAACATTTATCCCCACTCTTCATTTTCCACGTGTGGAATTTGAAGAGTAGATCCTTTCTTAAGAGATTTCGGTTTGTACTTTAGTTTAGGATTGACTTTGTAAAAAATGAAAAGTAAGAGCGTAGCTTCAGCCATGGCTCTTGTTGGCATCGCCACTTCTTGCTGTTATGGCTTCATCCTTGGTGACTCTCATTAGTGCTAGTGGGCCGCATCTTTTAGATGAACTCTTGGGCTTGAACTTCTTGGCGTAATATGGGCTTCTTTTTTCTTTGGTCCATTACCAATAGGGTTAAAGTATGTGGGAAATTTAAGTCTTGGTCATTTCCATCTTCCCGCTGCCTTCTCAAAAACATATTATTTTTTTCTCTCAAGAAACCACTACATTTTCTGCTTTCTCCGGAAAGCCCTTGGCATGATTCCGATAAATCATGCTTTCTTTCATTCTTAGTAGTGATTC
This sequence comes from Anastatica hierochuntica, assembly GCA_900406275.1. Classification (NCBI taxonomy): domain Eukaryota; kingdom Viridiplantae; phylum Streptophyta; class Magnoliopsida; order Brassicales; family Brassicaceae; genus Anastatica; species Anastatica hierochuntica. The sequence continues at coordinate 4,503 of OVAN01011098.1, forward strand.
CGTCGACGCGATGACGGTAGATCTTTGATTTTGACTTAGGGTTTCACCGTTGATGGTCTTTTCTAAGGATCTTAGAGCAGGTTCTAACCATTTCTCTTCCGATCTACAAATATCTAACGGTTCTCGTCGTTTACATCTCCACCGCTTCACCTTCTAGTACTAAGGTAACGTTTTTATGATCCTTGTAGTGAATCGCTACGCTTCAGACATCTAATATTTTAACGAAATCAGAGAGATCACTACAGTATGAGTTTAGCGTCTTATCGTTCGTGTTTGTTGACATGCGCCTTGACTGTTTTTTCTTATGGCTTGCAAGTCCGATATGAAATCACCAGAGGATTGGCTTAAGAATCGCTTAAGAGTCTTTTGGACTTTTCCAAATTTTAGGGTCACTTGGGGCTTCTCTTCGACATCCAAGGGTAGAGATCTCGCCAAGATAAGGAATCAACACCATCTTCTCGGTCTAGCCTTTTCATGGTGCTTCAAAGCTAGTTTGAAGGTGCGCAACACCTATGATGACGGAGCAATAATCTTTGAGATCTACCATCGAGCTAGGCAGCGAATATGGTCCACTGCCTTGGTTACTGGCAAGGCTATTCGAATGAAATTCCACCTTTGTAATCTCCTCATGTTGTGCTAGACACCCTTGGTGTTTGTTTCAACTCTGACAGTACCAAGGCTATCAACGACGAGGATTAATGGATTGAGAATGGCTCTTTAGATTCAAGATAAGCAGCATCAACACCAAAAATCATGGTCAAAATACCGAGGAATCTTTTGTTTGGGCGTTAGGCCCTATTGGACCATCGTGGCTACAATAGCCACAATGGACGAGCTTGGGTCCCCTTGGACACTACGGGGTCTATCGCCACCATGACAATAGAAGGACTCCAGTCTTCTCCAGGTTGTGGGTGAGTATCCATTAGGTGCGTCTTCCCCATCTTTGACGCTAGTTTTTATAATATGGTATGATCTTATCTCCCGTGGGAATACTTGATGTAACTCCTGGGGTGCATCTGACTTTTGTGGATAGGTACTCTAGCTCCAACGAGAAGAGACTTCCTTAGTTTCAGCAGAAGTCCTCTAGGGCATTGCATAGCTTCTTGCCTTAGCAGAGTCGTTCGAGATGTATTGATGAAATCCAATGTAGTAGTTTTCATTCTTCAGAGAAGGTGCTTTGTAATTATAGCTTGTCATAGTTCCTTTGTAAGAACTTTTCTGATGATGTAATAAAGTTCGTCCTCTCCTTTGCCTTTTATTTATTCTTAAACTTTTCGCTATGGCCTCCTATTGCATCGGACTTCGCCTTTACCCCTCTTGTCCATCCCTTGTCTTTATCCTTGCCTTTGGTCGTGGGAATTCGAACTAACTTTTAGGTAGCCATCACCTTCAAACATAGGGCATAGACACTTCATTAATTGACCTTTCATGTTTGTTTAAGGGATGATATCAATGCCTTACTGTGAGGATAATATTCCCATCGGTGGAGGCCATGGTTAACCTCGTTAATTGTTTTGAGTGGAAATAGCTCTGATACTTCTTATGGCTTTCAATTTAGGGGCCATGGTGGTCAAAGATTACCGCATCGACTTATATGCGTTTGTTTTGACAAGCACCATATCTTTTCTCGCGCGAGTTCCTTCGTGGGTGTTGAACTTCTCTTGGGCCTTCATGCCGTTGAGCTAGTCCCTAGGCCCTTAGACTTTGAAACTCTTTGTGTCTTCGAGACCTCAAATTTTAATCTTGATAGGTCGATGGGGCTCTTATTCCATTTTTTGTTTGGTTTGTCTTGTTGATTTCACTCCTTCGACCTCTTATCGTTCGATCATCTACTTAGTCTATTATTCTGATAGACATACTATGTAGAGGAGATGTTGAATCAACATCGATGTCTTGGTGAACCGTATAAGTTGTCTTTGTATTAGATAGGTTTGCATTGAATTGTCTCCAAACTTCTTTTTGAGGATGCAGACCATGGACTTCGAGTCCATCTTTTAAATTTCTGATCCTATCGAGCCCATGGCGGATCTTAGCTCCTCGTGTTCTCTTCTGAGTTCCAAGGCTTTCTTGCTCTTTGGGCAAGACATTCATATTTCTGAGGCTTGTGGCCTTGGAAGGTTGAAGCACTCTCATTTGTTAGCTCTGGACCGCTGTTGGGGCCCAAAGATCCATATGTTTGGTAGATCCAAGATCTTTCATCATTGAATCCATCTTCGTGGGTCACATGGTCCTAGTGGACTGTTTTCTGAGAGGCATTAGATTTACAAACCGTCAAATTTGGTATCTAAGCCCTGAAGCACACGACCCTTGGAGAACCAGGGGTCTATGGTTGTCATAACCAATTCTGGTTGTAGGGCTTGTAGCCTTAGCGAACCATGGTTTCATATCTGTTAGATTATGAAAGTCTAGTACTGTGAGAAAAGGTCTTGCTAATCTTACACTTTATGAGTCGTGAATTCATAAGCGCTTAATTGTCAAGCCTCAGGCTCGATTTGATCATGTTCTATTATATAAATAACTTGGACCATTGGTCTGTGGGCATAAAGCCTTAGTGGGCACAAGGCCTTAGTGGGCATAAAGCCTTAGTGGGCACAAGGCCTGAGTGAGCATACGGCCTGAGTGGGCATAAAGCCTTAGTGGGCACAAGGCCTTGGTGGGCATAAAGCCTTGGTGAGTTACGTGAACTCGATGGGCACTAGGCCTCTGAGCACAAGTGCATGTTTGGACATTTAGTCCTTGGGCATGTAACCTTTTTGACACTTTGTGTCTGAGTTTTTGCTAGCTTTATTGTGACCGACCAATTTGAAGTTTTTTTATGAGCCGCGTACTAGGATGGATATAGGTGCACATGTTCCATTTGTTTTGGTCACTCATAGTTTTGATGCATTGCATCCACCACCATTAGGACCTCATCCGCATTTTGCCATGGTTTTCTTAACATGATTGTTAGGAGCTCGTCCGCATTAGATGGACGATAGTTAGGAGCTAGTCCGCATTGTATGGATTTTTAAAATTGGCTTATTAGCCTTGGTTAATCTAGAGCCATGGTTAGAAGCTTGTTCGCATTGCATGGACCATGGTTAGGAGCTTGTCCGCATTGCATGGGTTTTTAAAATTGGCTTATTAGCTTTGGTGTATCTATAGCCATACCCTATTCCCTCCCCCCCCCCCCCACAAAAAAAAAAAACCAAAACACCCCCGCTNTGCTTGCGACTCTCTCTGTTCAGATTGACCGATTATCCTTGGTTATTTCGAACCTAGGTTTTCGTGATCAACCCAGTCCACAACATTTAGGCTCAGACTAGTTATTTCCAAAAGCATTTAATTTATATCGGCTTTTCTTTAAAAAGAGTTTCTTAGGTAATAAATCGCTCTTTTGCTAAAAATCAGTTTTTATTCTAGACTTGTCCTTGCATCAAGGCCAGTCAAATATGGAAACACAAAAATCAATAATAAAATCAAAACTCCCTAGAAAGGGCCCCACCATTTTTTGGGCGCCATTCTTTGGGGGTTTTTTTACCTCGATCGTTCTCCATGCTCCCGCTAGGCTCGTATTCTGAATGTGGCCTTGCCCCTTGACCGGTATGCGGCATTTTTCTTCGAAGGCTGCTTTCTTTGTGCGATGGCTCGACAGAGGTTTCCACGGTTGCGGCCGTTGAATGGGGCTTTGGAGTGATAGCTTTGAGGATCATATGGCAGCATGAGCAAGCCCGTTCTTGATCTCCTCTAATCATTCTAATTCCCCAAAGCATTGGGAACTTCAAGGATTGGTGTAACATTGATGGAAAGACCTTCATATTATGTATCCAAGGCCTCCCCATGATTATGTTGTACACCGAAGGGCAATATATAATGACGAACTTGGCCCTTTGATTGATACCATCGACATATACTGGTAGAGTTATCTCTCCAACGGTTTGCTTCACTTCACCACAAAATTCGATTAGAGAAGTGTACCTTCTTGTGAACTCCTCTTCGTCTAGTCCCAAGCTTTCGAAGGCGTTGGTGAAGATTAGTTGAGCTACCATTTTCAGTGAGGATACGCTTCATAAGGCAGTTCACAACTTTTAGTGATATCACCAAGGCATCATGGTGTGGAGTTATCACTTCTTCTTCGGCGTTGGTTACGAAGATTATTAAGCCATCTTTATGTACTTTGTAAACTGCCATGGAATATTTTCCGTGGTGGGTCTTGGCAGCGCGAGTGCTTCTCTTGGCAGCTGAGATTGTCACTCTGCTTACTTATGACCATCTGGTGAGGAAGTTGATAACATCATCTTGCCTTGGCGAATAAAGCCTTGATCTCATGGAGATGTTATTTTTGGTCCTATTCGTGAATGAGCGCTTTTGCTTTGTCCGAGAGAAACTCTCGTAGGTATCCCTTCCTGAGCAACTCATTTACTTCGAACCTTAGTTGGAAGTAATCCTCCGTTAGGTAACCATGGTTATTGTGAAAATCACACCATTTGGATGTGTCTCTTTTATGTTGAGGGGCCGCATTTTTACAGGCCACTTTACTTTTCCTGACAAGTGTTCCAGCAGGGTAACTATTTTAGCTTGGGATATCATCATCCTAGAAATGTCAGGCTAGGTCATAGGAACAGACTTGTTGTGCTCTGCTTTTGCCAAGGGCTTTGGCCATTCTTTGGAGCCACCTTTCGTGGAGTTTTTAGGGCCAAGTTTAGGTTTATTCTCCTTAGTGTAGTAGGGATATTTGGTAAGGTCTTTGTAAAGGTCACTATTGACCAGTAACCCTACCTGAAAGCTGAGTTAGTTGTAGGGGTGACGCAATTAGGTACTGATACTTTTTCTTCGTTGAATTGTCGTACGTATTCCTTCAGACTCTCATCCTCTCATTGTTTGATTCGGTAGAGGTGGTCAGAAATATGCCTCAGAGTACGGCTGCTAGCGAACTGCTCGATAAAGCTATCTGTTAGCGTAGCGAAAGAGTCAATGGAGTCGTTGGCCAGGTTGGAGTAACACAACAACAGTGGACCTGTGAGGGTTGTTCCAAATCCTTTGCACATAAAGACTTCCAGGTGCTCAGAGCTGATAGGGGCGGTGAGCATGCGTTGGTGATACTGTGAGATGTGTGTATCTGGATTAACGGTCCCATTGTATAGTGTCATGACCAGGCAGACGAACCTCTTAAGGACTTCGCTAATGGCGATAGCATTGATGAAGGGTGTGTCTGCATAGGAGTTCAGAGCGCTCTTCATAATCGATGGAGCTACTCCCGACAGACGCTTCATCATATTCTCCATGGCTTCTAGCCTTCCCGCCAGCATGACTTCTAAACAAGGGGCCTCGTTAGCGTTTTCCTCGTGGAATCTACTATGGCCATTATGATGGTAAGAGCCAGAGGTTCGGGTTAGCCCTGAGCTTGGAGTTTGATGCGTTTGAGCCTCCTTAACGACTCTCGCAGGTGTTTTGTCTAGTGGTTGCATCGATGGGACACTCCTTTTGAACCTAGCACGCCTTTCGTCGTCAATGTTGGGTGTACGAGCATCTTTCTCTGCCGCTGAAGGTTTGAGAATCACGTTATCGTCTTCCAGCTCCTTCAGCCGAGCTTCGTTCTGTCTACGCTTTGCCGCGATCAGCTCGTACTCTTGAAGTTAGCCGCGATCGCTGCGTCGTTGGTTGTTTCAGGTGTTACCTCCTCAGGTTGAGTTGCAACTACTTCCTCGAACGTGGATTCGAGATTTTTTGCTACTTTCTTGCTCAGAGAAGCTGCTTGATTCGCTCATCTTCGCTCATCTTCGCTCTTTTGTTCTTGTTGAAATCTCCCCCTCCTTCTAGTGTCAAACTGTTTGGGTTTTTTTGGTGATTCTTCGATGGAGAAGAACAATAACACGAGAGATCCAAAGATTTGAGAGATGAGTCAAAGAGATGTAAAACAATTCTTCTTTATTTATGAATAACATATTGATTACAAGTTTTTGTGTTTGTCAAAGGTCTCAGATCCATGAACTAGGGTTCTTCCCTTTGTATTTATAGTTTTTGGATAAGAGTATTTCCATATCTCTTTATGGATAACTTCTATATTCGAGTCTATCTATATAATAAGTAATATTTTACTAATTCATTAAGGTATTTGTATTTATCTCTTAAGATTTAAATCGGTTAAAAAAGATATACACCCTACCTCGACTATGACCTCGATTGGGCGGTGTGTCCTTTGCTATGAACTTGATTTACACATTCTACTAGGGAGATTTTTTATATCTCCTTGGTCTAGCTATGGCCAGATGCTAAGGGAATAAAATTACACCCAACATAAATTAAAGTGATGTGGCAGGATGAAAGTAAACATTGCTTAGGTGAATAGTCTCAAATGTTAGTAATAACCCCTTTTTATTAGTAAGATATGTCACTTATTTATATTATTATTTAATATAGTGCAATAAATTGTAGCACACTATAGAAGATACAAAATAAATTATTAAAATTAGTTAAGTTCAATATTTAATATTAATATTAAATATTAGTTAAGTTTAATCTGAAAACTTCAAAGGTTTAAATTTCAAACATGAGGGGGAGAAAAACTTCAAATATAGCGTAGTTTTAAGATGCATGCACAATATTATTTTGTGGTGAAATAAAGTATTATGGAATATTAAAAAATTTGTAGGGCATGTAGTAATTATTATCAATATAATATTTCTTTTGTATAATAAAAGTATTATTATAAGTGTCTGTTAAATAAATTATTATGGGGAATACAACGTATAAGTGAATAGTTATGTTCTGAGGTTTTTCCGTTGCAAACTTATTTTGAAATTTTTTTCCTAATTTGCAGTGAAGTCGGATCCTAAATTCTCATTTTATGAGGTTTTTGGTTTCCTACAACCCGAGAAACCATATTTTTTGAGATTTTAAATTTTGAGAAAAAGATGGGGTAGTGCCCGTGTGCACCTTCACCCAACCCTCAAACCTTCATTTTGTTTGGTTTTTTTTTTTTGTTTCCGAGCAATTCAACATTTGAAAAAAGATCCTCATTTAGAAGGTGACAAATCTTCAAAATAAGAATTTAAATGTCAAATATCCCATAAAAAACGTCAAATTTATCTCGACAATTGTTTATATTTTGCATTATAGTCGTCAATAATTATAATATTTAATTAACTCACCAAGCTTTCTTAAGTGAATTAATATTTTACAATAAAATGTTATATGATTATAGAAAATGTATATAAAAAATGATAAAAAAACTCACAACTTAAATTATAAATGTTGGGGGTAATTTTATTCCTTTACAATCCGGTCATAGCCTAGACCAAGAAGACATAAACAAATCCCCTAGTTTGTAGGTGTTAACAAAGGACATAGCCAAAGACACTATCGCCAAGCCGAGGCCATAGCCGAGGTAGGGCTAATATCCCCTTAGTCGGTCTAAGATCTTAAGAGATAAAGATAAATACCTTAATGAATCTACGGAAATATTCCTTTTTATGATAAATTCGAATATAGAAATTATACATAAAGGATATGGAAATCCTCTATTTCGAAATTTATAAATACAAAGGGAAGAACTCGAATTTAGAGATCTGACCCCGAGACTTTGAAAAACACATACACACTAAAATTTTGTAATTTTGTTAAGAACTAAAATTTTGTAATGGTTAAATTTTGTAAAGAACTAAAGTTCTAACTTTAATAAACAAAATGTTTTTCACCTTCAAAAAAAAGTACAAGAAGATGATACAAATAGTGAAACCTTAAATTTGAAGGTGCACTTTCCTTATACCTATTTATATAACAAACGTTTCTAAATATATTTTTATCTTAGTTTGGTCTTTATAGTTTTATTTATATAAGCACAATTTCAAACAACTTATTTGAATTGTCTTGTCATGATATTAAATTGAACTTTAAAATGGATTATATAAATTTAATTAATTATAAAATAAACATTGAGTAAATACTCTCATATATAGGTGTCATTATAATACCTCACTATGCATGTGTCCTTTACTCTCATTAATAACTTTCTTTTTAAGATAATCATGATCATCACACATTCATTGAATCTTTCATTAACGGAAGGGTCATTGAATCTTTCATTAACAAAGATGGTGGCAATTCATCTGCACTACAAGTAAATACATATGCACACTCTTTTTAAACTTTGTGTCACTGAAGACACGTTAAAAGAAATTTCTATTTCTTGCCTTTTTTTTGTGGTCAACTAGGACTATCTCCGCGTTACGCGCGAATTTGTATTCGTGTTTTTTTCGGGCTTTTGAATTTTGAAGCATCATTTGTTTTTGTTGTTGTTTTATTTGTGTTTAGTGTGTCAAAGTAAACTAATTTGAATACGAATGTTGTAGCAAAATTATAAAGTTTTAAAGAAGATGTTCAATAGGTGTAGCACTTTAAGAGTTAATCATGTAACTGCACAGTTTTCAGACAAAACATCTTTTTGTAGTGTGGGAATGCTTAATGGTGCCCATATCTCCCTTTTCGTATGGCTTCATGAGCTTTTCCTACGCAATAGTGTACATTTTTTTTTTGATTCTTGTAGTTTATTCCGATGGATGTAGTATTGTGTACCTTATCTTTTTGACATTCTTTTAAAAATTCTTTGTCGACGATATTCTTCACACTCTCTTATGGTTCTTCATCTCCTTGTAAGATGTGTAGCCCTTCTAGTGTTATGACTCTTGAAAGTAGCCGTGAACATTCAGGTATTCGATTCGGTTCCGGGTAAGAACCGTTCGGTTCCGGGTATTTCGGTTCCATAAATTTAGGATCCAATGGGTACTTTACATTTTTCGGTTCGGCTCCGGTTCGGTTCATGTCGGTTCCGGATCGGTTCGGGTATATAATTTGAAGAACCATAAATACCCAAAAAAAATCGGTTCTTAAATGGTTCTGGGTACCCGGAACTGAAACAACAATAATTATACCCGAAATTAAAAAAATACCTGAAATAACACTATAGACACCTGAAATTCAAACCCGAAATGCAAATAAAATACCCGAAATAACAAAAAACTATCGGGAACCATTACCCGAAATCTCAATAAATTACCCAAATGCCAATAAATTATCCGAATTGTCGATAACCGTAGTATTATATGGGTAAATGTATATATATATATATATATATATATATATATTCAGGTATTCGGTTCTCGGGTAAGAACCGGAATAAGAACCGAACCGATACCCGCGGTTCCCCAATCTCAAGACCCATCACGTATTTTGGTCAGAACCGGAACCAGAATCGAACCAGAATTTTTGGTCGGTTCCAGTTCGGTTTTTCGGTTCCGGTTATTTTTGCCCAGGGCTACTTGAAAGTGCCACATAAAGTTGTTCATTACTGTCGACTGGTATAAGCAAGTCCTTGAATTTTGTTTATTGTCATCGCACAACAAACAACGATTGGGAATTCCCATCTACGTAGTGTGAATGGGGGAGTTTTTTGGTTGGTGAAAGAATAATCCAAGTTGGTAATTTTCAATCAGATTATTTATCCCTCAATTACCCTCTCGTCTAGTTGTGTGCTAGTTAGCCTTGTTCCGTTACATAGACTTTCTCTTTGATTTTTGTTTCTTAAGAGCATAATTGGCACGTCTCTTTTGAGCTTGAGTTTATGTTTTGCGAGTTCGGGAAACTTTAAGGAGTTCAAATGCTCAGAAGGGCACATTGCACCATAATCTGGCCTACCATTTTGGCTATCTTGTAGCTATTGGTGGTTAGATATTCTTTTAATTCTCGGCAATATGAGAGAGCATGTAGTCGTTGATCTCATCAACTATTTCATTTTTGGGAGTCAATATAGCATGCTCCCTGAATTGTTGGGCGTTGGTTTTTGAGGAGTTGTTTGAGGAGAGTGATGCTGCTGCTATTTTTTCAAATGGGTTCCCACTGTTGTTCATGAAGAAGTTTCGCAGTAAAATATCATTTCCCCATTTCGATTGTCATTTGCAGGCGATGTATCTATTATCGGCTAATAGATGCCAGCACTGTATCACCTGTTGTTCCTTGTGGTACGACAGGTAAAATTTGGCGGAAGTGGACAGCTTATGTGGCAAAAGAGAGAAGTTTTTCAAAAGAACTGACGTGGACATGTTAAGAGGTTTCGATTTATACCTTTTAAATAGTTAGATAGTGATTCACTACGGCATGCGTGGTTTGTTGGGTAATTAAAATTTTATTATTTTAAAAATTCTAAAAGTTGATGTTTGGAATAGAGTTATTTTAGGTTACTTTTATTTTCTACTAATAAGGTAGTATTAAGAAAACCTAGCTATGTAAAATAAACACATTAAATACTAAATAATAATTTAGTAATTTTTAAATTCTAATATAATGAACGGAAAAGAACACATAAACATTTATTAAAGATATGTAAATTAAAATATTTTCAAAAACATGGACTATGTTTGATTATTAGGTAATGGGTAAGTAAGTTACTTGATGTACATACACTTTCATGCATATTTTAGTGTGTTTTAGCTTCGTTTTCTTTCATATTTAGGTTGTAAATAAGCATATTAGCTTTAGAATGCAT
>OVAN01011099.1:0-11917 GCA_900406275.1 Anastatica hierochuntica
AGCCACTCCGGAGCTACCTTCATCGCTTTAACAACCAGAAGGTCATGATCCTAAATTGAAGTGTTGCCACCGCAATATCTGCCTTTAAAAGAGGACTTCTTCCAAATTGTGATCAGTACAAGGAACTTACGAAATATCAGTGCAGAACGATGGAAGATGTGCTCTCCTGCGCCCAAGCGCAGATCAAGTGGGAAGAAGACCTGCTTGCTAGGCAAGAATCTCGGGTCATGAGGACCGAGAAGACGGCCAGAGACGACAAGCCCTACCAAAGACCTACCTAAGAAGACGAAACGAAGGGAGCCAATGGACACAAGCCTCTGGGTAAGCCGAACAGCAACAGATTCCCGCAAGTAATCACTTGGTCGGATATATCCAACCTTTTAATATCATGCGCGGAGCTGGTAGGAGTCTTGAAGGAGATGGGGAAGAAAGTCAAATGGCCCCAGAAGATGAGATCGCCTGACCATCACCGGAATTTGAACAAATGGTGCGACATCCACACTGACCATGGTCACAGAACGGAGGATTGTATATCCTTAAGAATAGAAGTCAACGAGTTGCTCAAGAAGGGACATCTGCGAGAATACCTCTCTAACAAAACAAAGGAGATGCTAAATAGTCAGGAAGAAGGTGCCCCAGCAGGCCGTCAAGCGCCATATTCCTCAAGGCACGATAGGGTGATCAATGTCATATCCGGAGGATCAGAGATAAGTGGCATTACACATGCCGCTGTAAAGAAAAGCACAAGGTTTGCAGAAAACAGCCATGGCACCCCAGAAGCAAAGAGTCAGAACCTCAGTCAAGAAGCCAAAAGCTTCACGACTGAAGAGCAAGATAGAGTCCTAACTCCACATCATGATGCCTTGGTTGTTTCATTATCGGTGGCGAATTCTTTGGTGAATAGAGTACTTATCGATAATGGAAGCTCTACGAACGTACTTTTCTTGGGAGCATATACAGACTTGGGTCTAACCCAGGAAGCCTTAACCAAGAAGACTACACCACTGGTGGGCTTCAGCAAAGAAGGCAAGCAAACCATTGGAGAGATAGCACTTCCAGTTTGTGTTGGAGGAGTCAACTTGTACACCAATTTTTCCATCATAGGTTGTCCCTCTGCCTATAATATGATAATGGGAAAACCCTGGATACATGGGATGAGAGCTGTGCCGTCAACTCTGCACCAAGTACTCAAATTCCCGATTCCATGGGGAATCAATGAGATTAAGGGTGACCAAGAGAATGCTCGATCGTGCTACCAAACCACTTTAAAGGGAAAGACAGCTCCCTTATAGCAATCACAGAAACCACTTACCGCATTGCACACTGAGGAGCCGGAAGTGTAACAGCTGGATGACGTACCTTTGATACCTGGAGAACTAAGCAAAAACCTCAAAATAGGGGCAAGATTGCAAGAAGGCACACGCCAGAGGCTGATAGACTAACAAAGATCCAACAACGATTGCTTCGCGTGGTCCCACGTGGATATGCCAGGGATAGACCCAAAAGTCATAATGCATAAGCTACAAGTGGACCCCAAATACCCAGCAGTCAAGCAAAAAAGGAGGAAGTTCGCACCAGAACGAGACGCAATCATCAATGATGAAGTCAAAAACCTCCTTGCAGTTGGGTTCATTAGGGAGGTCCACTACCTGGATTGGTAGTAAACGTCGTTATGGTCCGAAAGAAGAATGGAAAGTGCAGGGTTTGCACAGATTTCACATATCTACACAAATCCTGCCCTAAGGATCCTTTCTCTTTGCCCCATATAGACAAGCTGGTGGACGCCACAGCTGGACACCAACTTATGAGTTTCATGGATGCCTTCTCTGACTACAATCAAATACTAATGCATCCAGACAACCAAAAAAGACTTCCTTCATGACTTCTCGTGGAATCTACTGCTACAAGGTGATGCCTTTTTGATTGAAGTATGTGGAATCTACCTATTAGAGGGTAGTCAACATGATTTTCGCAGACCAAATCGGCCAGAAAATGGAAGTCTATATAGGCGACATGCTGGTCAAGTCCTTAGAAGCGGAAGACCATATAGCCCACCTACAGCAAGCCTTCTCTACCCTAAGGAAGTACAATATGAATCTCAATCCCTCTAAGTGTTCATTCGGAGTGAGCTCCGGGAAATTTTTGGGATACATAGTTACATATAGAGGAATTGAAGCAAATTCGGAGAAAATCAAGATGATTTAAGCGATCCCTTCACCCAAGAATCCACGAGACGTCCAGAAGCTTACCGGAAGAATGGCAGCCTTGAGTATATTCATATCCAGGCTATCCGACAAGTCGCATGCATTCTTTGATGCTCTTTAGTTCACTGAGAAATTTGAGTTGAACCAGGAGGCCGAAGACACCCTAGTTAAGCTCAAGCAGTATCTCACAACACCACCTCTTCTCTCAAAACCCCCATGATGGAGAGCCATTTCTCCTCTACCTGGTTGTTTCATAGCATGTCGTAAGTGTCGTCTTGATTAGAGAAGAGGGAAGCAAGCAGCGTCCGGTATACTACGTAAGCAAGTTCCTTCTGGATACTGAGACCCGCTATAGTCACTTGGAAAAGCTGGCTCTCACCTTGGTCTTCTCGGCTAGGATGCTGTGTCCTTACTTCCAAGCTCACCTGGTAGTAGTCATCACATCTTTCCCCATCAAATTTGTACTCCACAAGCCAGAAGTATCTGGAAGATTCGCCAAATGGGTAGTGGAATTAGACGAATACGATGACGAATACGATATGATCTTCCGCCCTGCCACGACGATTAAATCACAGGTCCTGGCGAACTTCGTCGCAAAATTCTCCCCACCAATGGTACTAGAGGCAGAAGAAGAAGTCGGGATCTAGCAGGAAAGTAAAAGCGAAGAAGAATGGACACATTACTTAGATGGATCCAGCAACATACGAGGAGCGGGAGTAGGCCTTGTGCTCATCTCACCAAGAGGACAAGTGGTATCAAGAGCAGTAAGATGCAACTTTAGAGCCACCAACAATGAAAGTGAGTATGAAGCCTTAATTGTGGGACTTGGCTCCGCAAGAGACTTGGGAATATAAAACCTACGGGTTTACAATGATTCTTAATTGATCATAAGCCAGACGCAAGGCAACTACCAAGCAAAAGATGCCAACGTGACCAAGTATCTAACCATAGCCCATAAGCTCATTGATTCATTCAAAGCACGCGAACTCACACAGATCCCAAGGGAGCAAAATTCGCATGCTAACGCCCTCGCTAACCTAGCCTCTACCTTGAAAACCACAGAGCCAATTAGCATACCTTTGTTGGTACTCCAATGGCAAGCTACCGACGAAGATGCCTAAGGACCTCAAGTCTCCAACATCAAAGAGGAAGAAACATGGATGATGCCAATTATTTCTTACATAAAGGATGACATCCTGCCCAACATAAGGAGTGAATGTCTTAAGATCAAAAGGCAAGCATCATGCTATTTCCTGGTCCACGGAAAACTCTATCGAAGGTCTTTCTCGGGACCTTACCTTAAATGTGTAAAGCCTGAAGACGCAGACCTAGTCCTCAAAGAACTACATGAAGGCGAATGTGAATCTCACTCTAGTGGAAGAAGCTTGGTGCTAAGAGCCAAGAGGGCATGCTACTATTGGCCTACAATGGCCCAAGACGCCCTCCAAATGGCAGAATACTGCAACAAATGCCAGAAGCATACACAAGTATCCAAACTACCCCAAGAGAACCTCAAATCCGCTCTCCATTGTCATTAATGAAGTGGGGAATCGACATTGTAGGTAAATTGCCAAAAGCTCTTGGCCAGCTAGAATACCTTTTGGTAGTTACGGATTACTTCTCTAAGTGGGTAGAGGCAGAAGCCTTAAGCAAGATTACGAACGTCCAAATCAATAGATTCCTCTGGAAGAACATGGTATCACGATTCGGAACACCTCAAGAGATAATTACAAACAATTGCCCACAATTCACAAGCAAAAACTTCAAAAATTTTTGCGAAGATTGGAGCATAAAATTAAGCTTTGCAACTCCGAGACAACCGCAATCCAATAGGCAAGCAAAATCCACCAACAAGACAATAGTCAATCTCCTGAAGAAGAGGTTGGACGACGCCAAAGCCAACTAGGTCGAAGAACTCCCAGCAACCCTATGGGCATGTCGAACTAGCATCAAGACTTCAACAAGGGAAACATCCTTTGCCTTGGTCTGCGAAACAGAAATTGTATCCCCTGCTCAGGTCAGAGCGTCTAACTCCAAGAGAGAAGAAGAGCTTATGGCTTTGTCCCTAGATCTCCTCGACGAAAAAAGGGAAGTCGCATGAATCAGAAACTGGAAGTACCAGCAAGAAGTAGCTCGCAGCTACACTACAAAAAAACAATCGATTAACAAAAAAATTTGCGAGGAAAAAAAATCGTCGTTATTTAGCAACGAATTGACGACGGATGTACAACATAAATTATTTTTGTCGTAAAATCGTCGTAATTTAATGACGATTGGAATCGTCGTTAAAATGTGGATAATTTATGATGATTATACGACAAATTTACACTTTTTGTAAATTGTCGTTAAAAACAACGATTTAACAACGACATATTTAACAAGTAATTTACAACGAATTAGAGACTAAAATTGTTATGTGTTTAAAACGTTTATTATAGGTCACCTAATAATTAACAACGAATAATATAGTCGTTAATTGAAAGTTAAATTGTTGTTTGTTGGTAGCAAAAAAAATCGTTGTTAATTCGTTGTTAAATTCCAAAGTAAATTCAATGCTAAAATTTATGAAATTTCTATAAATACCTCTTTCACTTTCACCACAAATCACACCTCACACATTCTTTCTCTCATCAAACACAAAAGGAAAATCAAAAATGTCTGGCGATCTATACGAAATCCGACGGTGGATGTACATGCATAGAGATGGGGAGGGATCGGTGACTCGAGAGTTCCTCAGAGGACTTGAAATTTTCATGTGTCAAGCCACAAATCTACCGATCACTGTCGAAAGTTGTAAGATGTTATGTCTATGTAGAAAGTGCAAGAAAACACGGTTCATTCTTGTTGAAAATTTTTGGAAGCATTTGTTAAATAGAAGATTTACACAACAATATTTCATATGGTTTCAAGATGGGGAAGGACATTGGGGTAATGTTGGTAGTAGCAGTAGTAGTAATTATCATCATCAATCCGTAGAAAATGTTGAACCTGCTGATAGGCATGATCATCAATATGAGTTTGGTTATTATCACCATCATAATGACGATAATCAACACAATAGGATTAATGACATGGTTACCGATGCACTTCCTCATCAAGCAAATATTGTTGCATTCGCATATGATGATAACATCGTTGAAGAACCAAATTTATATGCTAAAAGATTCTATGACATGTTAAATGATGCAAATCAACCATTATATGTTGAATGTAGAGAAGGACACTCCAAAACTATCATTAGCTGCTAGGATGATGACTATAAAAACATATCATAACTTACTTGAAGTAGGCATGGATGATTGGACTGATTTGTTTAAAAAGTATCTACCTTCAGGTAATTTGGTTGATGAAACGTATTATGAGATACATAAGTTGGTTATTAGTTTGGGTCTGCCATTTGAGTCTATTGATGTTTGTGTGGATAATTGTATGATTTTTTGCAAAGATGATGATAAGTTGCTCGAGGAATGTCATTTTTGTAAAAAGTCAAGATTTAGGTCATAAGGAGTTGGGCGGAAGAGGATACCATACCAGAGGATGTGGTATCTCCCTATTACTGATAGATTAAAAAGAATGTATCAATCAGAAAGGACAGCAGCATCAATGAGATGACATGCGGAACATACACAGTTAGATGGAGAGGTTACCCACCCATCAAAAGCAAAAGCGTGGAGAAATTTTAACTCGGTACACCGCGAATTTGCTAGACAAAAAGGTAATGTCTACCTTGGTTTATGTATAGATGGATTTGGTCCAGATGACGACGATGGGTCGGAGGAAGAAGTGGAGTGATGAAACTTATATATTTTAAAGTTTTTTTTAAGTATATGTATTTCTATATGTACGATTCAAAAAATTTCTTAACATTTGTATCATTTTAGTCTAAATGAATCACCATATAAGTTTTCACATATTCTTGAAAGTGATACAAAATGGTAGATTCATCACTGTTAAAAATTAGTTTCATAAGTTATAAGTAATAACTGAAATATAGTTAACTTGTGGTTAAATGAGGGTAATCGGCCAAATCATGCCCTAACTATGTCAATATGTCGAATTTATACCCGAAATATACCAGTGTGCTAAAACATATCCGATATAATGAAAAATTCAAATTTCATACCTAAACTATTGTTTTTGTGCAAATTCATACATGAAACATAACGGTGTTAAATGGTTGTTTTTTTGTTGTAATTGCATAAACATTTACGATGATTTATCGACAATTTACCGAAAAAAGTAACATGAAACCCTTAAACCTCAAATCGGGATATCGGTTATCAAATTATACATATATACATTCATCAAAAAGCGCATTATAAGTATAAGTGTGAATTGATGTTTTCGTATCATCAAAATTTTTAAAACATGACCAATACACAACATCTGAAAGAGTAACAACATAAACGACATTGTAATGTATAAGAGATTCTAACACGAAAGTTTTGAGAATTTTTTTTCTTTCAAAAAATGTTATAATGCTTAATACTAGGAGGAATACAAGGTTTTCCAACCTAGATTGATCAAAACATTTTAAAAAATTCAAAGTTTTTCACGTTTTAGAAACAATTAATCCAAATCGTCGTTAAGTCGTTGGTAATTAACGACGACTGTACGACAAATATAAACAAATCATTGTAAAATCGTCGTTAAGTCTCAAACCCTAAACCCTAAAATGTCTACATCCTCAGGTGTTCTTTGTACGAGGAGGTACGAATCGTACTAAAGTACATATCGTCGTTAAATCATCGTTAAATAACGACGATTTAACGACGGTGGGTCAAAAAACGAAAGTTTTCGATTTCCCCCGGCGCGTCATTGTGAAAAATTAAATTTTTTGCCACGAATTTACGATGAATCGTCGTTATTTAACGATGATTGGTCAAAAAAGACCAATACATCTATATAAGCAAGCAAGTCCTCATTTTGTTGTTCATTCCAACTTTCACACAAAATCAACAACTCTCAACACAATCTCCACTACTAAAAAGGTAATCTTCTAACTTAATCTTTTTAAATACTTTCAATATTTAAATTATGAAATAGATTAGGAATTGAATTAGTTGTAGCATTAAATTTTAGATTTAGGATTTGTAATTTAGCCTTAAGATTAAAACTTGTGACTGAAAATTAGTCGTAGGATATGTAAATTTTTAAGTTTAAACTACAAACTAAATTTTTAAATTTAAACTAAATATTAATTTTAAATTTAAACTTAAACAATAAAGAAATTTTTTAAATTAAAACTTTTAAATTTAAACAATAATGATTTTCAGATATTTAAAAATAAACTAAATACAAAATTTTTAAAAGTGATTTTTTTCTAAAATCACAATATTGATTATTATTGTGATTTTTCAAAAATCACAATAATAAGACTTCAATTCTTTTTGAAAGTATTAAAATTAAAATTAAGTCACGTACAAATTCCTAAGATTTTCATTATAGAGTTCTAATCTTTTTAGTTATTATGGGTCCCCATAGAATAGTTATCCCGTCCCATTATATACATTTCGTCGCTGAGCGGGAGGTCGATGCTCATAGGACGGGAGCCTCGACGTCAGCTTGTAGACCAATCTCGAGTAGTAGGACGAGACCGACGATTACGCCGTCTCCACCGCCGCCACCGCCTGCTCCACCGCCACCACCAGCAGCTACTACAGTGGATCCCCCTCATCATCAGGCACCAGCACCAGAGGCAGTCGGGGCTGATGGGGGCGTACATCCGAACTTGGATGTTTTGCACACTGCTCCATACGCCCATCTTCGGGTTGACGACAACATTGTTTGACTGGACACAATCATCTTCCTCGCCTCGATCCCGATTGGACAGACGATCAGGCATTTTGGTATGTTTTAATTTAATTTAATTATAATTTATTTAACTAATTATATCAATTTTAATAAATTTATATGTTTTTTTCACATGTTCGGGATGGACAACAAGGTCGGTCGTTCCGTCGCCGACACCATCAAGGGCTACTTTAGAGAGCCTCACGTGAACTGGTCCACGACGCCAGACCACATCAAGCGGACGTGGTTCAAGTGTTTCGCGGTAAGTTATTAATATTTATTTATTTATTTATATTACTTTCTATTTATTTATTAAATAAAAATATATTGTGTTAATCAATTTCTTTTGTTTTTTTCAGCAAAAATGGCATTGGGACATTTCCATCAACGGGAAGGTCAAGACAGAGTTCTAAAAGCGAGCAAAGCTGAGGCTCGGCAACACAGTCTTTGACTAGAAGGAGAAGTTCGGGCAGAAGGGAGATCTCGCGAAACCCATCTTCCTGTCTACTACGGTGTGGAACGACCTCAAGGCCTACTCAGCCAGGTCTTCGAGAAGACCCACAAATGGAAGAACGGGCAGATCGTAGATGCTCAGTCGGAGAGGATCTACAACCAAGTGGAGGCGAGGCAGACTGAGATTGAGAGTCAGAATTTTCAACTCTCGCCTGGAGGCACTGNTCGAGGAGGTAAGTTGTTATTTTTTCATTATTTTTTATTTAATTATTCTTTTTAAAATTATTTTAACGATTTTTTTTTCAAGGTTGCTCCTAAGAAAAAATGGAGAATTTTGGAGATGGGATCCATTCAGGATGTCCTAGCAGCGTCATCGTCATACAGAGATGCGTCTACCCAGCAAGAAGCTATGCAGAACGAGCTGAAGACCGCGCACGCCGAGATCGCGGATCTACGGGTAAGGCAAGAGCGGAACGATGGCAGTTCGGCTTCTACAACAAGATGTTCGGGATCATTTGAGTGGAAAACCCACATATTGCTCGTCTGATGAGCGAGGCCGAAGCTAAGGTAGCACACAAGCCGCAGCAGCAGGAGCAGGGGCAACAGCAGCAGAAACCCATCGATCCGGAGAATCACCCGGACGGGTATTTTGACGATTTAACGACGATTGGTTTTAACATACGTCGTTAAATCGTCGTAAACTAACTACGATTTAACGACGATACAATGCTTCAATTTAATCGTTTAACAATCGTTAATTTACATCACATTAACTACGAATTAGACACGAAATAGTTTTCGTCGTTACAATCTCGTTAACTTACGAGTATTTTGCGACAAAATATTAACAATTAGTTTACGACGAAATTTTGTCCTCGTTAAGTTAACGACGAATTAACGATGATTTTTACATTTTCGGCGATCTGTTAACAATGTTTTTGTTTTCTTCATAAATTTATCGTTTGTCTATTTTAACAAGGATTTTACGACGATTGTCGTCGTTGTTAACTAGTTGTTTTCTTGTAGTGCTACAACAAGAAATTACGAACCTAGATGTTCCAGCAAGGCGAATGGGTACTACGTCGAGTCTTTGACAACACCAGGGACAAGGCTGTGGGTAAGCTTGCGTCTGGCTGGGAAGGACCATATCAAATCCTAGAAGTCAAAGGAGCACAGGCATACAAGTTACAAGACATGTACGGAAAAGTACAGCCAAATAGCTTGAATACGTTACACCTGAAGTCTTACTTCTTTTAAAGAATGGTCCTAGCCCGGACGACCATACACCAGATACGTTTTTCGGCTTAGGATTTTTTATTAATTTCTTTTACACCTTTTCTTATGTAAGCATGCTATGTCTGAGGACGGATACCTATCAATAAAACAATTGTTTTATCGCAAAGAAATTCAGTTAAAGCAAGGGGAAAATAAGTTGAAAGACTGCTCCTCAATAAAGGAGTATTATAAGCAACATACCCTTCCAAAACAAAAGTGAAAAGCTCAAAAACTCTGCTTGAACAAGGGAAAATACCCAAAAGAAAGCAAGAGACAAACAAATTGCTTATTCTGCTTAACAGAGAGTGGCTAATTAGAAAGTTGAGTGCGGAGCAGAAAGCATAATAGCTTAACCTTGCTTACAAGATCACAGTAACTGCAAAAGCTATACGACCTGAGCACAAAGCATCACCTATACCTACTTACCCAGACATGGGAAGTAGAAGAAAAGTCTGGCACTTGGATCTCTTTGGGGGGGAAGATCCATACCAGCAAAACCAATAAGACTTATAGTGGCTTGACTGCAAGAAGCAGAATGCAGCAAAAGCAAACAGCTATTTTCGGGTAGCAGAATGCCAACAAGCTAATGGTTACCTCCGGGTAGCAGAATGCTAACAGCCTAGTGGTTACCTCCGGGTAGCAGAATGCCAAAAAGCCAGAAGGTACCTCTGGGTATCAGGAGGTCAAAAGTTACTAGTCACCCAAAGTGGAGTAAAATGCATCTCAGGAACCTAAGCATTGTCTAAAGACAAAATAACAGAATTCCCTCAAAAAAAAGGAGAGATAATGAGATTATCCCAACCTGGAACTCAAAACACTCACAAGACATAGCAAAGACTAGAGGCTAAGAAGTCAGATGACAAAACAGTCGCAACATTGATAATAGAATAAAGGCTAAAAGCCGGAAGTCAAAAGGATTGAAACGTCGACATGCAAAGGCCAGAGGCTTATAGTCGGAAGCCAATCAATCAAGAAGCCAAGGGTAAAATACTTGTAAAAGCAGGACTAACCTATGTCCTTGGTGCCAGTTGGTGCTGAGGCGCGGATAACGTTCAGCCGTAGTCCATTGGCTGAACCACATCCATTCCGATCGTCATTTCCTTCGAAACGTCGCTTGATCATCTCTCGTTGCATCTCGATTAGAGTTTCTGTCAAACCATCATGACAAGAATCGCAAGGATTCGTGCTTTCCGTGGATTTCGTGTCAATCGTATAAAACGACGACGGTAAACTTAAGCACCGGAAGAGTCTAAACTATACGATTAACCGCATCGGTCCATGAAGCTGTTGCTGCTTATTCCTACGAGAAATGGTTTTCCGCGATAAATCGTAAAGGTCACTTAGCCGCGAAACGGCCCGAAAGGGCCCAAACCGCGATAACGGTCCACTTACGATTTTCGGGCGAGAACCGGCCCACTTGCAATGACGGTTCATCAGTATCTCGCGAAAATGTTAATTTCTGGGAAGATAAGGAAGGATCTCGAAAAGATTTAGGAAAATCAAGGAAAAAAGGAATATTCCTGCGAGAAGATATGCACGAATCGGGACAGAAAAGGAAATCGAGCCAACCCACGAAGATCTATATAAAGGATGCGAAGTGAAGGACAGAGAGAGAGAAATTCATTCATTCACAGAGCTTTTCGTCACCACATAAACACTTAGGAAACTAAGGTTCTTATTTTCGTTTTCGTTTGCGAGCTGCGTCTCAACTAGGTTACGAGTCTGCGTCGTAGTTCTAGTTAATCGTCACCAACAGATATCGCGGCCACGGCTTAACATCGGTTGCGCACGCTTCGATCACGAAATTCGAATAAGATCCCTTAACTTCTTTGTTAACTGTGTCTGTCGAGTCGTTCTCCGTTTACGTTTTTCGCATACTTTAGATTCGTTCTCTTATTCACTCTGTATTCGTTCATGTTAACTTATTTCACGAATCATGTTACTTGTTCACCGTTATTTCATATCGCTTTGCAATCTATTTCGTATTAATCCAATTTCGTTATCTAACTTACTCACGATTTCTGTCTTATTGTCTTCGCAGTTTACGTTCGTATTTCTTATTCACTAATTCGCTAACTCGCTACTTGATCTGTTGATCTTTAGCTACAGAAAATCCATGAACCACGTATCATTGACAGTAAGAATTTCGGTTCCCACAGTTTGGCGCTAGAAGGAGGGGGCACACGCGATTT
>OVAN01011100.1:0-15015 GCA_900406275.1 Anastatica hierochuntica
AGAAAAACCCTAAAAACTACCTAGTGTTGCCGAAAATTCTAGTCCTAAAAGAAGTAGGATTTTCGACCTCCTTATTCTAATTGGGCTCAATTTCAGACCCAAATTAAATTCCTAAGTCTAAAACTTAAATAAAAAGCCTTATATTAAACTAACTAAACCAAGTGTATTTCAGCATAATTAATAAACTTGGTTAACTCCGGTTTTGCTCCATGATCTTTAATTTGAATTGGTTCAGAACAAACCATTAAGGCAATTTGATCTTGAAGCTTCTTTGTCTTCGATCTCGTAACTGGACCTTTGGATAGAACGAATGGATCAGATCCTTCTTCTATCTTTTTAGTCGAATCTAGCAGCTCCTTGTCCAAGCTCTCCTCGTCTTCACTATCACTCAGCTCTAGTTCAATCTCTGAAGTATTCTGTATTGCATCATCCTTTCTTACTAATTCTTGCATTGAGAGAATACTCCTCCATCCAAAGGATGGAGAGTGTGGTTTTTTCGCAAATAGAGGATGTAGTCTCCTAAAATATCTCCCTTTAAAACCCCTAGCTATGAAAGAATTGGAAAAGTGATACACTCTCCACAGTTGTTTTCGCCAACAAGGCCGAATTAAATGTCTCTAGGTCTCTAAAACCTAGTCCCCCCCCTCTTCTTTAATGGTGCATAATTTATTCCATGCAATCTAATGGAGATCATGGTTACATCCATTGGAACTCCACCAAAATTTAGAAATAGCGCTAGTTAATTTTAAGATTAACTCTTGGGGGAGTCGGAAACATGACATGACATATGTCGGCAGGGCAAGAGCTACAAAGCAAATCAGTATGTCATGTCCTTCCCACCTTTAGATAGAAATTTAGATGTCCATTCGTTTATTCGAGTGTTCAAACGCTCCTTTATGTAATTAAAAATTTTACTCTTTGATACTCCTAAATTTTCTAGAATGCCCATATTATCGCTCATACCACCATCCTTTACAATGCCCAGCTTATTTTTCATATTTTCTTTTTTTCTGATCTGGAACATTTTTACCAAAAGATGTCGATGATTTATCGAAATTGATAACCTGACCCGATGCACGACCATATTTTCGTAGAATATCTAAAATTGAAGAACACTAAGTCGCGTCTACTTTACAAAAGAACAAACTATCATCCGAAACAACAAGTGAGTAATCGGTGGACTATCTCTTGTTATTTGTATGCCCGTTATTGAATTATCCATTTCCTTTATCTCATATTCGCAATGAAGACTTCCGTACATATAATAAATAGATACGAAGAGAGGGGACTCCCTTACCTTAAGCCTCTCTTTACTTTTTGCCATTTTTTTTCAAATGGAAACTTTTTTTGTTAAATTTCCCCAATATAATATTTTTTCCCGATTTCAAAAACTTAATCAATTATCCCTTTATAAAAAAATTTTTGTCACAAACAAACATTATTAAGACTTCACTAAGGAAGTAAGAGTCATCAAAGCTCCTTTAGCCAAAAAAATCAGCTAAGGAATTTTGTGTACGAGGAATAAAATGAAAGGAAATTGACAAAAAAAAATTCAGCAATAAGCGACTTAATATCACAAATAATTGAAAACATATCATTGTGGTCCTCTATTCTTTGCAGAAGAAGCATAAGGACTTGAGAATTAGAGAAAACTCGAAGATTCTGAAACCCATGAGATTTGGCTGCTCGAATATCCAATAACACCACCCAAGACTCAGCTTGTAAAGCCGATAGCACATGTGTCTTAGTCTCAGAAATAGAGCCATGTAACTTATCCGTATCAGAATGGAAATAGTACCCAATACCACAAAGACTATCTGCAAACTTCCAAGCATAGAATAGACTCAGAAACCTCACTGGATGTATCAATGATATTCACCGGTTGGGTCAAAGCTTTTGCCCCTCTAGCCATCATCCGTTCCTGCGCCGAAGGCATAGCTTGAGCAATTACTTCTTCTTCACGCCAAGTTTGCTTAGAGAAGACCCATAGGTTACGAGCCTTCCAAAAAAACCAACACACCCACGCATAAAAGTGAGTATTATCCAATCCCGTCGGAGGGAGATTCTTATCACCTGTCATGGCGGCAAGAAATGCAGGCAAAGATGGCATCCCAGTAAACGATGGTAAGGAGATGGGCACTAGTTCCCATGTTTTCTGAGCAAAGAAACAATGCAGCAAAATATGGTCTGATGTCTCAAGTTGGCCGCATCGAAAACAAGCACCATCAACAAGTATAGATTGTTTCACAAGCACATTAGCAACGGGCAAAGCACCAATTATGGCCTTCCAAAGAAAAAATCTTATTTTCGGCAATGTATAAAGGCGTCAAACACAGGACATTCATGAAAACTCAAGAAAATGAGTGACACACTTGTTCTTCAAGATGGTTTATATTTCCCATTCTTTTTGCCGAGCTACACCAATTTATCTTCATGAGGGGAGGAACTAAGATGTAATCCTCTAAGGAGTTGAATAACTTGCGGAAGAAGTTCATGGACTTTAGATCAATCCCATTGCCGAGAGCCATGAACAATGAGTTCGGAGACTTTCATGAAGCGCAACGGAAAAGACACAGGCCCAATGGGGCGCAAAGGCTTCATAGATGAGAGCCATGGATTCGTCCAAACATCGATTGCAGCACTATCTCCAACTAGCCAACCCACACTTTGTTGGAGAATCCCACGGCCTGCCAAAATACTCATCCACCCATGAGATGATGTGGATGGTGGTGATGATTGCAAGAAGTTCGTATTATAACAATACTTCCCGAGTAAGACACGAGAGAATAAAGTATTTGGTGAAGTTAGTAACCTCCATCCTAGCTTAGTCAGGAATGAATCATTTTGTGCCTCAATATCTCTGAATCCAAAACCACTCTCATTACGAGGCAGTGTGAGACGATCCCACACGATCCAATTCACTTTACGGTGTTCCGGTTTACTATCCCACCAAAATCTAGTTAACACATATTGTATTCGTTTAACTAGCGACACATGTAGCTTTAAACATGTCATGGCATAAGTAGGCATAGCGGACAAAACAGACTTCAATAATACCTTTTTACCCGCCGTTGAGAGAAAGCGAGATGACCAACTAACCGCCTTTTGTCGAATTCTGTCAACAATACTCATGAAAATATCACGCTTATGCCGACCAAAATGTTCTGGCAGCCCAAGTATTTACCATTGCCTCCTTCAGAAGATATTCCCGAAATACGTTTGGTAATTAAACGTCTCGACGCTGGCGTTTTTGCAACAAAAGCAATGGAAGATTTCGAAGCATTGATCAATTGGCCTGAAGCTCTTTCGTAAGATTTGATAATGTCTCGTAACACTCGACAACTTGGCGCATCACTTTTGCAGAAAAACGTAGTATCATCCGCAAACAAGAGATGATTGATCGACGGACTATGACGCGAAACATACACACCTTGAAGCTTCCCAGAAGCTTGGGCCTGATGACACAACCCCAAGAGCACTTCGGTACAAAGCGTAAAGAGACAAGGTGACAATGGGTCTCCCTGTCGAAGGCCGCGAGAAGGAACAACCAAACCACGAGGCGCACCATTACTGAGAAAAAAGTAAGAGATCGTGGTCACACACTCCATGACCCAATTAACCCACACTAAATTGAAGTCTAGACGCAACATGACTATCCTCAGAAAATCCCATTCGACTCTATCATAGGCTTTCGTCATGTCTGTCTTGACTGCCATAAAACCCCTCTTCTTCGCCTTAGATAGTCTGTAGGATCTCATAGGTAATCAAAACATTATCTGAAATCACCCGACTCGGTACAAAACCAGATTGATTCTCGGAAATAACCGAAGGGAGAACCGAGTTGAAACGCACCTTCAGAATAAGCGTATCAGGACCTATAAAAAACCAATAAAAATGAAAAAACCTGGAAGAAAATCCATGAAGACCTGCATCCCTTTATAAGTCAACATTTTCACCCCATAATTCTCCAAACCAAACCTTAAAAAATTTCATTAGTTTTAGTGACTCCTCGTCTTTTTTTTTTTCCTTCAAATAATCTTTATTGACGATTGAATTTAGAGTCATTGTTTACAAATGGTTCAAGATACATAGGACAATAGTTAAAGAGCCTCCATGGCCAAGGTTCAGTTATAGCTTTCCTGGCTAAGAAATCAGCACAAGTATTTGTTATTCTCGGCGCAAACACTAACCGAAAATAATCAAAACATCGCACCCATGCCACAATCGTTTGCCGATAGTTATGAAGTTTTAAATCAACCAATGCTCCATTCATCACTTGAGTGATCGTACTGTTGTCACCTAAATTCCACATTCCTATATCCTAAGCCCCACACAACCTGAAGAGCCCATATGAGGGTCGTAGCTTCCGCTTCCTCCACTGTACTACGTCCGTGAAATTTCCCATGACCACAATGTAAAACCTTTCCATGATGGTCCCGTATAATCCATCCAAGACCAGAGCCACTGTTGCCTTCAAAATGGAAGACGTCATAGTTGCATTTTACCCAACCAAACGATGGCTGTGTCCAATTGACCTCACTCCGTCTTGTGGCATTGTGTGAATTACCACCCAAGTCACCTTGGACGACAGAATCTTTGTTGAACCATTCCCGCACATCAGACTCCACACGGGTCACAGTTTCATGAGTCGAAATATCCTGTTTCTTAAACAAAAGTTCATTTCGGCCCTTCCACAATCTCCAGAGAATCCAAAATGGCAAGCCCTTCCCCCTAATATCTTGAGTTTGCTGTTGATGGTCAATGAGTAACACATGCATCTTATCGACCACAGTCTTCGTAGGATCATCGAAGGCATCTAAATTTAATCCCAGTAACCTCCATACAGTTTTGGCATAAACACAATGAAATAGCAAATGATCCGTAGATTCCACATGAACACCACATCTTGAACAATATGGATCGACCATAATGTGTCGATGCCTCAAAGTAGCGGATGTAGCTAAGTTATCTGAACAAATACGCCAAAGGAAATGTTGTAACTTGCCTGGAATATCGAGTCTCCAAATAATGTTTGTCAAATCAGGTCTCATGCCTAGTGGTGCAACACGATCAGCATTGCCGCTAGGATGGGTTGACGCAAGCCAGTACCCCGATTTAACGGAGTACATACCATGTCGGGTATGCTTCCACACATACTTATCGTGCTCAGGAACAGGTGGTAAATATAATTTCCAGATGAGATAATGATCATCGGGGTGTATATATGTAGAAATAGTTCGGTCATTCCATTGATGAGATCTCATGTCAATCAATTCACTTACCGTCATCTCTGGATCCGCAGCAGGTAATAGACTTGGTGGTCGAGGGGGTTCAATTGGCAGCCAGTTTGCATCGCCTATTCTCGTGTTCGATCCATTCCTGATAAGTATGTGAAGTCCTTGGCGAAGTAATTGTCCACAAAACTTTAATGATCTCCAGCCATAGGATGAACCGTTCCTAACTATGGCGTTAATAGGATCACCCGTAGGAAAATACCGGTGTCGAAATACTCGGTAGATCAGACTGTCCGGGCGTTGCATGATTTTCCAAAGATGATTTGCTAACAAGGCTTGATTAAAGTCATGAAGATCCCAGAATCCTAATCCCCCTTTGAGTTTTGGTGTCGATAATTTAGCCCACGACATCCAATGCATTGCGTTTTTCCATCGTAGTTCCCCACCAGAACCTACTAAGTAGGCGATTGATCTCATCACAAAGTTTGCCAGGCAATTTAAAGCAATTCATAGAGTATATTGGCATTGCCAACGCAATACTCTTGATCAATACCTCCTTCCCAGCTGTCGATAAAAATCTATTTTGCCACCCTTGAATACACTTCTCAACTTTAACTTTCACATACCGGAACATTGTTGATTTCTCTCTCCCAAATTGTTCCGGTAACCCGAGGTACTTGCCACAACCGCCGATCTTGGATATACCGAGAATATTCTTGATAGTATATTGAGTGTGTGCAAAAACCTTAGCTCCAAACGTGATTGTTGACTTTTCTAAGTTAATCTTTTGCCCCGATATAGCTTCATATTGTTGAAAAATATTAGCAAGTGTATGCGTACTGCGGACATCAGCCTTTAGGAAAAATAACGAATCATCCGCGAACATGAGATGTGTTAAAATCGGGCCTCCTCGACTTAATTGAATGCCTTGCAATTGACCAGTAGCTTGAGCCTTATCTATTAAAGACGTTAGGACATCGAAACACAAAATGAACAGATACGGAGATAAAAGATCGCCTTGACGTAATCCTCTCTCGGCAGTAAAATGCCCGTAAGGGCTACCATTGACCAATACCGAGAACGAAACTGTCCGAACACAAGCCATAATCCAACCTATCCATGTTTCACAAAAGCCTTTCCGCCGCAAAACTTCTTCAAGAAAAATCCACTCAAGACGGTCATAAGCCTTGCTAATATCAGTTTTAACCGCCATGTATTCAGTAGCGAATGGTTTACGAGACTTCAAAGAGTGGAAAACCTCGTGTGCCAATATCACATTGTCGGTAATAAATCTCTGGGGAATAAAAGCAGCTTGAGGTTCGGCTACTACTGATGTAAGTATCCCTTTCATTCTCCCAACCAATATTTTCAAAATGACTTTGTAGATCACCGAACACAAACTGATTGGACGAAAATCATACATGGTCTTAGGTTGATGTTTCTTCGGAATAATACAGAGATTTGTATGATTCAACTCTGATCGAAAGGAACCTGTGGTAAAAAAAGCTTTCACTTCCGTGACCACAGCTGGACCAACAATATCCCATACCTCCTTATCAAATCCGACAGTGAAACCATCCGGTCCCGGGGCCTTGAAAGAGTCAATAGAGTTAAGGGCCTGATGTATCTCAGTATCAGTAACCGTCGTCAGCAAATGATCATTCATTTGGCTTGTAATAACTGGCCGAATACACTGCAAAATATCTGCCCGCAAATCAGGAACAGATGTTGTAAAAAGACCCGTGAAATAACTCTCTGCCTCACGGGCTATAGCAGCATTACCGCGAACAGTGTGACCAGCTTCTCCTTGGATAGATAAAATTCTATTTCATGCAATGCGGTTCTTGGACACGGCATGGAAGTACTTTGTATTACGATCACCAAATGTTAACCAGTTAGTGCGGCTTTTCTGATACCAAAATAGCTCCTCGGCCTTGTACGCCTTGCCAAGTGCAGCTCTTAATTCCTTAATCTTTTCCAACGAAGAATATGTGCTTCGAGTAGCTTCATCTATCTGGTTCCTAAGATCGGCAATGCGTTGCTTTGAATTCATATGTTTATGACGTTTTCACTGAGATATCTTTTGGCGACAAGAGCGTAGACGAGTGGAAATCGGGAGATGACCTTCTGAATTTAAACTACAGCCTTGTTGGACGATGTGTCTAAACTCAGGCTCCTTGCAACAACGATAATCAAACCGAAAAGGCTTCCTCCCACTCTCAGTTCTACTCTTCATCTTAATGAGAACTGGTCTATGGTCGGATTCCACTAAATCCATAAATTCAATCTCAGCAGCCGGAAAAAGTGTTTGCCACTCTTTGTTTGCCATGACTCGATCTATACAACTCTCAATAGTGTGATTACGTCTCTTACCGACCCAAGAATAACGATTACCACAATGTGGTAGATCAACCACTTGACAAAGTTTAACAGTTTGCTGAAAATCGGCCAGGCTCCAAGGCTCACGTATCGGGCCCCCAAGTTTCTCCATCAGACTTAGAATCTCATTAAAATCTCCACATAACAACCACGGATCTGTTCTTTGTATTGCAATACGTTGAAGAGCTTCCCAAAAGATGTGTCGTAATTTGCGGTGAGGGTTACCATAAACAAAGGAGCAATAAAAAGAAACACCATCTTTATTGATTTTACAGTCAAACATACGTTCTGATGTAGAAATAAAAGATACAGACACTGACTCATTCCAAAGTAAAGCAATACCACCACCCGTTCTAATTGGAGATACACAAAGTACATCAGCATAATTCAACTGAGCAGCCACGTCCCTGACTATGTCATCCGGATTCTTGGTCTCAATCAAAAAGAGTATGTCCGGAGAGAAGGATTTCTTCAACTCCTTTAGGCGTCGAACTACCGGGGACCCTTTTACACCCCGGCAGTTCTAAAAGAGTGTATTCATCCTAACTCCGGTATCTTCTGGCGCACCGAACCATCACGATCAGTTGGGTGAGGGTCAGCCCCTTCATTGGTGGTAGCAGAAGTGCTCGCACCGAAAGTAGCATTAAACCAGTTTCTTATCTCCTTTGCCTCTGCGTGATTCCGCTTACGACGGGTGACCCGCTCCTCAACATCTTCAACCAGCATGACATGCTTCATGTCCCAGTATCCACACACAGACTCACCCACAGATTCATGTACCTTGCGTTTCTTAGAAGAAGATGAAGCCTCCCCAATGTCTGCTTCCCTTGGTACCTTAGTGTTCAGAGGCAGGACATCAAGTGATTCTGGCCCTTCAGGAATAGTCGGCGGGGGATCATCAGAGGTATCATCATCATCATCGCTCGGTGGTGGTGGCGGCGGTCCTTGACTGGTCAGACAGTCAGATGTGTCATGCGACATGAGCCCGCAAGTGCCACAGAAATTGCGCAATTTCTCATAGTGTAAGCGTAGAACCGCCGATTCATCTTCAAATTGGAACACTTTCTGGACTCGCAGTGGTTGATCCACCCTCCAATCCAGCCGGACACGAACATAGTTTGCCAGTTGCGCACCCTCATCATCAAAATCCGTCTCCAGAAACTCACCCAACTCCCATCCAATGAAAGTAATCATGGGAAGTGTCAGGAATTGTAGAGGTATACCTCGAAGCTGAACCCAAAAAGGTATGGTCCGGAGATCATCATCCGAGTGAAGACTGGTCCACTTCGTTATCACACACATCCAGTCAATAAATGACCATGGCCCTCTGCGCAGAACCGACATCATCGAATCCTCGGATTGAAAAACAAATTGGATCTTGCGACCTTCGAGAATGCGACCCTGTACTTCTCCAATCACTCCCCATATCCTGGGCAAAGCATTCAACATCGCACGCAGGGGTTGCTTACTGGCGTTAACCGGTTTGACAATAAGGCTGAACCGATTTGTGGTCGCCGCTTCTTCCACGAGACTTGTCGGAACCCTAACAATCGGATCCGCAAGGCCAAGAGTGATGTTTTGCATCTGGTTTCGTAGTCGGTCACACATGATTAGTATGAACAAAGGAAAAGGTAATCCTTCAATACGATCTTTTTCACAGATCTCGACAACACAGGCGTTATATAGACGATCGGTTTCGGCAGTTGAAAGAGTAACCGCCACTCCGAGATCTATGCCAGAAATAACCGCCGGTAACCGGCATAACCACCTCTCCGGGGAGATGAAACTGTCAGCGAAAAAGAACAAAGAGGAATCTCCAAAATCGCACCTGTTCTCTCATCTTTCCTTTATCACTTTCTTCTATGTTGCGTTTGTTTAGTGACTCCTCGTCATGTATTACAATTTTCACTTAATTTTTCATTACACCAAAAAATTTAAGTGTTCAAAACGAACGAAACTTTTCAGATAGAAAGTCTTTTGACTGTTCATGGTGATACGATTAGAAATAGGATTCAATGTCTTTAATAACTCTAAAAACCAGACCTTCAAAAGATTTATTAAGGCAATACATGTTCATATTCCATCAAGATCAAAATGGTGGTGGATTCGGGATTTTACCGCGCAGGCTGTTGGTTATAATGGTTCTTCTCCTTCTTCTTTGCAGCAGCCAGCTTTGCACGTCTAGCAGCTGCCTCCTGCACAGCAGCTTTCGCTGCAGCATCCACCTCTTTGCTTGATTTCTTTTTCTTCATAGATGCAATCTTTTTAAGCCTTTCTTTGACATCAATTGCAGATTCTTCCTCAGTAGGTTCAGACCCAGTAGCTTCATCCAGGTTGCGGTTTGCTTGCTGCTCGTGGGATTCTTTTACCTCTTTTTGTTTATCTTTCTTTTTCTTCTTCCTTGATGCCTTTGACTCCCCAGCTGTTGCATTCTCCTTCTTCTCTCCATCTCCACTGACATCAACTTTCTTTTCTTGTTTACCCTCTGTGTAAGAAAACGAAAGGTACCATCGGTATTGGTAAAATGCTAGACAAAGAGAAACAGCCGCAAGGAAACAAACCAAATCAAGGTAGTGAAGCAAAACAATAACACGAGAAACACAGATCAGTTGAATTGGCTGAGCCAATAAGAAAAATGATCAAATACTATTAAAGAGGTCAGAACTAAAAACGAAATTACCTTGAGAGTCTTGTTGGCCATTATTCTGCTCGGGGGCAACACCAAAATCTGCTAACAATGCCTCAAGCTCAGCAAGTTCCTTCTTTTTCTTCTCTTTCTTGGAAAGTTGCCTCTCTGCCTCTTTAGGAGGGGCAGGAACTTCAGGAGCCTTCTTCACCTCAGGCTCTGGTTCAGGATGAACCTGTACCTCTGTTTCCTCCACATCATCATCACCCTCATCAAGAATATCTTCCTCACTTTCACTTTCCTGACAATCGAAGCAGAGAATCCCATCAGAAAGACAGAAACAGGGCTAAATGCTATCACAAATATAACAAATTCTTTTTCTCCCAGACAATAATTCACACCAACACAAGAACAT
Organism: Anastatica hierochuntica; assembly: GCA_900406275.1. Taxonomy (NCBI): domain Eukaryota; kingdom Viridiplantae; phylum Streptophyta; class Magnoliopsida; order Brassicales; family Brassicaceae; genus Anastatica; species Anastatica hierochuntica. Next base: position 10,655 of record OVAN01011100.1, read on the forward strand.
TCAACGTTTGTAAATAATCAATCACAGCAGCAGCCAACAGAACATAAAACAATTCTCATAATTCTCAAATCACAAAGAGAATCATTACGCAATAAACAGCAAAGAAATCACAACCAATTCAGGAATCATAGTGACAATCAAGTTAAAAAAAAAAAGGAAAGATTTACAAAAAAACTCATCCCATCGATGAAAACACAAGAACATAATCTGACCTCAACGTGACTGTCTTTTGCATCAGTATGAGACGGCTCAGAAGTGGTCCAGCCTGATTGGGGAGGAGCAGTGGTGGCGTAATAGTCGTCATCTTCATCGTCATCATCGATATCAGCCCAGGATTTAACTTTGAGCGGCGTAGGTGCCCAAAAGACCTGTGGCTCAGGCTCCTTCTGTGGTTCTTTTCGTGACGACGACATAGATGACCCTTTGCTCTTACCTGCCTTATCGGACTTCTTCTTCTTCTTACGAGTGTCCAAAGCTGCAAACAAGTTGGTGCTCTGGATCGTGATCGATCCTTCATCTCTTCTGTTTCCACCTCCAGCCATATCTTACAGCGACGCGATTCAAATAAACAAGATCGAGATAAGCAACAAGCTAATTTCAGAAATTCTGGATTTCACCTGGATGTCTCTGACGGATATACAAAAGAAAGATCGGAATCAAATGCGAAAATCTGGGTCGATTATAACGCAGAAACAAATCTTTAAACGAAAATCCTAACAACTGATTGCCCAAAAGAAAGAATTGAAAATTAGGGTTCGAGGTGAGAGAGAGAGACGATATGAAACGTAAACGTAAACGAAAACGCGAGAGAGAAGAGAATTAGGGTTTTTCTTCTTAAGAATGAGAAAATCTGGATGTGTAGCAGTCGGATTGGTTTAGGGCTAAATCCAGAAGGCGATAACGCGACGACATGAGCCATTAAAAAAAGCTCGTGTCACTAAATATGTGAATTTGCTTATTACCACCTTATAATTTATGGGCTCTCGTACATTTCCTCCATATGTTTTCAATGCACAATTTAGCCCCAAAGTTTTGCAAGTCAATAGGGATAGAGTCGATAGACAATTCACGTCTCTCGTCCCTTTCCGCTCCATCTCATTCTATTCCGTTCTAATTCCGTTTTGAAATTCAAATAGGACATAGATGAGATAAGTTTTTAATTTTACACTGGGAATGAAAATTTCTGAAATCTCGTTTATCTCAAATACAAATATATGCATACTTTTCAATTATATCCAAAGTCACTTCCATATAGTCAAACAATTCTTTAAGAATATTTTACTATAAAGCCTTCAAGTATCTTTTCGTTGAGTTACAAATCTAGGTAACATCAATACTATTAAAACAGGAGCACAACAACTTTAGTTTATGTGTGATATGCACCCTTTTAAAATCACGTTTTAAAAAATATGTTCCCCTAAATTTTTCTATATATATAACAAATTTTATTCGTATTCTATTTTGAATTATAGCAGATTATAATAAGGACAAATAATTTGTTTAAATAATATAGATGTCTAACAATATATATCTATATCTTCTGTTTTTTTTTTGTCACAATCTATATCCTCTGTTTTAAACTCTGATATTAACTCCTTAACATCTTTTATGGTAGCAATTTACTTTACAGAATATAGTTAATTTTCATATGGCAAATTTGGTAGCGATTTATGTGTGAAAGCGACAAGCGTTGCCTTGGATCATATGGCAAATTTGGAAATGTCGCAATGCCTTGGTTTTTAAAGGAATCCACCATGATGCGGAAAGTTTAGTTATCAAAGCTCAGGAAGATGCATAAATTTGGATAACCACCAATCAAGCCTCGGCACCAAACCTGCAAGATATTTCTTCAATACACTCGGATAGTGAAGGATGGCAACCGCCAGTTATGACTCACAAAAAATGCAATATCGGTGTCTCCTGGACCTATCAGAACAGGAACAGTGGAGTGGCTCTACTAGTACGAAATGGCACAGGACAAGCACTCATCCATGCTAGACGAGATTTCTCGAACTTGAAATCAAACATGGAAGCAGAACTACAAGGTGTTTCGTGGACTATGGATACTGTGAATGATCTTCATATGGACCCTATCATCTTTGAAATTTCATCCAAGAACGTTGTTAGTCCTGTTGAGAAGCCACGTACGGTACCTTTGCACAGGCAATTGCTGGAAGATATCAACCACTACTTGAAGAGATTTCAAAGTTGGAGCCTTACTGTGGTTTCAGAAAAGAAAAACATAATTGCACAAGACATTGCCACTAGTGTAACGAGAGATCACATATATCAGTCCTATATTGAACGTGGAGGTCCGGTTTTGAAGCAATCCAGGATCTTCTGAAGGAGAGATCAAAACTTCTGTTGTTTTTGTTGGTTTTTCTGCGGTTTTATGGATAAGAATAGATGAGGATAATTGATAGAAAGATAGAAGTGTAATAGATCTAGAGAATTAACTCTTTGTTGATCTAAAACAGAAAAGGCTCTTAGAGAATTAACTCTTTAGCGATCAATTTCTTCTGGATATTACACACCAGAAGGTTGTGAATTGAGATATGACTCACTCAAATTCACTAAAAAAGATAGAGAGAAAACTTCTCTTTTGATTAAAAACTTCGATGAATAATCTTTCAATGTCTGCAACTACAAAGCTTAAATAGAAAATAAAACTAGAGTTTTCCTAAACGACTAAACCAAATCGAAAATACTAAACCAAAAGAAATAATGCTAAACAAATAAGAATAAAAATTGAACAATTAAATATCTTGCTTTGCCCTTTCGCATGGTCGTAGATTTTCGCATTGCCGTCAAATTGATATATTATTCGACCATATAATGTTTTGGCTTGATGGGTCTTTCTTCGTGTGGACTAAGATATTTCTGAAAACTGATTTTTCCATGAATATTAAAGCCCAACATGATCTTTCTTGAATTCATAAATTTCTCTCGGTCTAATACCTCATGGATCATACCAATTAACTCCATAGCAAACCCATTAGATCGTGCCATGATCCTTGGCCTAGCTGGTCCATAGCTTAAATTTTTTCCTCTGATTTTGCTGCTGGTCATGATTGCATCAAATGTTCTCACCATACATGGATGATTTGCTATTGAGTTCATACCGAAAGACTTGTCAGATGAGCTGAAAGTCTGTCGACTTTGAAACTTCATAACTATTTCTTCCCAACTTATTTTCAAGTGATTCCACTTCTCCTTGGTCCCTTGATGGCTTGAGAATCTAAAACAGATGTAATTATAGTCTGAAACATTCTGGTTTGGTCGGAGTGCTCCTTGGAGCGCGCAGACGTCCATATCGCGACCAATCAGATGCGACCAGTTTGCAAAATTCATAACTCTCACATCTGTAATGTCGTTATGATAACTCCAGTATGTAAAGATACCTTGAAGAGTAAGGTTTCCAGAACAATTAAGCTTGTTGCCTAAAGAGATCTGCTCCTCGGAGTGCTCCTACGTCAAATCTGTTTTCTAGGCAGCTTACTCGGTTTGTTTGTTTTCTGAGAAATAAGCTGATCAGGATTGTATCAGGTTTGGCTTCAAGAAAAAAATTGATGGTGAAGCTCCCACGGTCTCCGGTCCATCTTCTCTTGTGCCTCACCATTCTTGAATTAGGCATCTTATGAGTCTCCTTATAACCTCTGTCTACTCCCTCTCGTGGGGATCGCAAGAGTATTGAGGTCCTTTTGGTCTCTCAATTGTGTGGTCTTTTTCAGTTTAATACTCTGTTTCCCTCCTGATGCAACCCAAGATCTCTGAAACAGGAAAACAGAACCTTTCAGAACTGAATTTTGAAACAGAGTCTGCGAAAGACAAGGTCGAATTCGATGGATTCGGGGGAAGGAAGAGATAGAAGTTTCAGATCTAGAGAATTAACTCTATATATGATGCAGAAACAAGTTTAGCTTTCAGAGAATTAACTCTATCAGTAATCAGAGTTGTTGAAAGAAGAACAGAGATTCACTTTTGTTAGCAAAAGAGAGAAAAACTTTAGAAAACTTTATTAGCTATGAAATTGGTTGTTCTCAAAGTCTGAGAATACAAAGCCTTAAATAGAAAAACTAAAAACCCTAAAAACTAACATATGTCTTAGTAACTAATAAACCCATAAAAATCTAAGAACTAAAAATCTGGTTGGGCCCTTTCGCATTCTTGTAGATCTTTGAATTGCCGTCGTGTGGACTAAGATATGTCTGAAGACTGATTTTCCATGAGTATTCAAGCCCAACACGATTTGTCTTGAATCCTTATGTTTCTCTCGGTCCAATACCTCATGGATCATACCAATTAGTTCATTAGCAAAACCATTAAACCATGCCATGATCCTTGGCTTCATTGGTTCATGA
>OVAN01011101.1:0-15015 GCA_900406275.1 Anastatica hierochuntica
AAGATATGCACGAATCGGGACGGAAAAGGAAATCGGGCCAGCCCACGAAGACCTATATAAAGGACATGAATCGATTGATTCATTCATTCACAGAGCTTTTCGTCACCACAAAACACTTAGAAAATCTAGGGTTCTTGTTTNATGCGCATGCTCCGATCACGGAATTCAAATAAGATCCCTTAACTTCTTTGTTAACTGTGTCTGTCGATTTGTTCTTCCTTTACGCTTTTCGCATTCTTTAGATCCGTTCTCGAATTCACTTTGTCTTACGAATTCTGTTCTGTTTTCACCGCTGATTTCATATCACTTTGCAATCTGTTTCGTATTAATTTATTTTCAATGTTAACTTGTCTCGTTCCGTAATTCGAAAATCGTTAACCTAAATATCGCATACTGCTCGTTCATACGTTTTACTCACGCTGTCTTGTTTGATCTTATCTCGCAGATAAATTTCGTATTTCTTACTAACTAATTCGCTATCTCGATCTGTTGATCTTTGGCTACAAAATCCGTGAACCACATATCATTGACAGTGAGAATTTCGGTTCCCACAACAAATTGCACCAATTCCAACTAAATCATGCTCTCAAACTTCTCGTTGACGGGGTCACCTGACTAACTCCTACGATAAATGTCATTTTTGAAGAAAAGATGAAAAACCTAGGCTTACCATTATACTACGCACAATTTCTTTTTCTTTTTTTAATTATGGATATGAGATGTGAAGTATCACAAAAAGACTTAACGATTAAAAATTAATCCCAAGTGTCGTAAGTAATAGACCAGAGATGAGAAAAGAAGTTGTGAAAATGAGTCTCGACACAAAAAGAAAAGAAACAGAGGAAACAAAGCACATCAAAGAAGGAAGAAATCAGGACTTGGGTTCAACAGAAAAAGGAGTGAAGAACAAGCCTAAAACAAGATGTAAAAAACTTGATCCAACAACAACCTTTCTCTCTTTCACGCCAAAAGCGTGTACTGTACAGATCGCAGAGAAAGCTGACAATGAGAAGAATACAAGAGTTGGAAAGATTCTCATCAATTTCTTTGAGGCTTTATATTCGTTAAATGAAGAGGAACAAAAGGACATGTATAGGGTGAATATTGTTTAGCAAAACTCTATATAAGAACAAAGAGAAAGAGCTGTAAATGTTAAGTCGAAAAACCCTTAATAAAGATAAAAGTTTCAGTCTTCTAAGCTTTTCTTCATGGTATCAGAGCTGCTCTAAAACCTAACAGGTCTTCATTGGCGGCAGAACCAAATCTCTACCCGTTTTCTTCCAACATCCATGTTGCTAGTTCTATTACTCTTAAGCTCAATGATAGGAACAACTTGATGTGGAAGATTCAATTTGAGTCCCTTCTCAGCAGCCAAAAGCTATTGGGGTTTGTTAATGGTCACCTACCACGATCTCCAACTACCATTGAAGCTCAAAATGGCGCAAACATGGAAGTTTCTCTTAATCCCAGGTATGAAGCTTGGTACTACACTGATCAACTTGTTCGCTCCTGGATCTTGGGAATACTTAGTGAGGAGGTTCTTGATTATGTGTTTGGTTTGTCATCCTCTTATGAAATCTGGAACGTATTAGCAGAAAAATTTAACAAAATCCCAACAATTGAAGCTGCTTGGTGAGGTTTACAGATCAGAGGAACAACTATGTTTAGTCTTTCAAAGAAGCTCAAGCTGTTGAAACAATCGATAAAGCAGTTCGACAGGGAAAATTAATCCAATATAGAGAAAACGACAGCAGAAGCGAAGGAGAAGCTAAATGCCTGCCAAAATAGACTTCTTCATTGTCTCAATGCTCAGTTCGCTTATGAGGAGAAACTTGCCTTTGACCAGTTGCTGCACCTTGCGGAAGCAGAGGAGAAGTTCATGTGCAAGCGATCACGAATCACATGGTTGGAAAGTGGAGATAGTAACACAAACTTTTTCTTCATAATGGTGGCAGAAAGACGAGCCGACAATTCTATCCACTACCTGAAGGATGACAGGAAGGAAAATTGAAAACCAATCAGAAATTGCTAATCATTGTTTCCAGTTTTACAACAATCTGTTGGGTGACCAATCGCCGCCTCTTAACCAATCTGATCGTGAGTATATCTCCTCTCTAACCTCCTTCAAATGCTCTAATTCCCACAGAAGAAGCCTTCAGGAAATCTCGAACCCGCAGGAGATTAAAGCTACATTGTTTAGCCTCCCAAAAAAGAAAACCCCAGGTCCGGATGGTTTCAATGTTGAATTCTTTGTTGCGGCCTGGAGCTTTAGAGGTGAAAATGTTATACAAGCAGCTCAGGAGTTCTATACTTCTAACAACATCTTGAAGCAATAGAATTTAACAGCTATCACCCTCATTCCGAAGCACATACATGCTGAGAGGATAGGAGAATACATGCCAATCTCTCTTTGTAACGTCTTGTACAAAACAATCTCTAAACTGCTTGCAAGAAAACTGGAGCTTATTCTTCCAGAGATGATTTCCTCTACCCAAACAGCTTTTTCAAGGGTGGATTGCTGGTGGAAAATGTCCTGCTGGCTATGGAATTGGTTCAGGGGTTCAATCAACAAAAAATCTCAAACCGAGGCTTGTTAAAAGTAGATTTGATGAAGGTTTTCGATACGGTCAAGTGGGAGTTTATCATTGAGGTTTTTAAATCATCAAATTTTCTGAAAGTTTTCATAAGTTGGATTGAGCAATGCATCACAACTACAACCTTCTCTATCAACGTCAACGAAAGCCTTTCAGGGTTCTTTAAAGGTTCTAGAGGTCTACGCTAAGGAGATCCAATCTCTCTGCTGCTTTTTGTTATTGTGATGGAAATATTTGGCAGAATCCTTTTGGATAATTACAATGCAATGTTAATCGGCTATCATCCGAAATGTAAGGATCCTAGGATAACTCATCTTGTCTTCGCAGATGATGTTATGGTATTTTTTGACGGTTTGCCCTCTTCCCTCCAAGGCATTTCTACCTCCTTGTACATCTTCCACAAGGTCTTTGGCCTCTCAATGAATCAAGAAAAGTCAGCAGTCTATGTAGCAGGCTCCTTCAGTCTGGTTTCCCACAAGGCACATTCCCTTTCAGATATCTCAGTCTGCCTTTAATGGACCGTCAACTAAGGAAAGGAGAGTACACCACCCTGATTGACTCCATATCTTCCCGATTAAATCACTAGGCATCAAAGACTCTTCCTTTCGCAGGACGCCTTCAGCTGATTTCTACGGTTATAACAAGCTTAATCAACTTCTGGTTTTCAGCTTTCCCAATGCCAAAAGCTTGCACCAAGATGATTAAAAGCCTTTGCTGCCGATTTCTATGGACATGAGACATTCACAAAAAGGGTGGAATCAAAATATCTTGGAAAGACTACTACTTATTGAAGGTTGAAGGAGGTCTGAGGCTCCAGAACTTCTCTATCTGGAACAAAACGATGAACCTACATTTGATCTGGCTTTTCATTACAAGCAACTCATTATGGGCTGAATGGTGTAAAAAACACATTCTGAAGAGGAATACTTTCTGGGAAACACAGGCTGATTTTGTATCTACGTGGATGTGGAAATCCATCTTATCATTACGTCCCTTAGAAAAGAAATTTATGCGTTGTGAAATTGGTAATGGAGAATCAGCTAGTTACTGGTTCGATAATTGGTTATGTGTTGGACCTCTAATTGACTATGTAGGAACTCAAGGTCCACGACTAATGGAAATTACTACTCACGCTCGAGTATTAGATGGATGTTCATTTGGAGGTTGGAAGCTACCATCTCAAAGAACTAGAAATGAGAAACTCAGACTACTTAGAGACCTTCTTCTCAACACTGACCTGCCAAATCACGCAAGAGGCAATGATAAGATTATTTGGAAGTTAGAAGGAAGTACCTCAACTGCCTTTACCTCCAAGGGTACGTGGGAGATCTTAAGACCTGTCGAAGAAGAGAAGAATTAGGCTGGCCTCATTTGGTACAAGGGACACATTCCGAAACATGCTTTCCACTTCTGGGTGACGAACATAGACAGACTACCAGTGAGATCAAGGCTGGAAAAATGGGGCTTAAACACTCCTTCAACCTGTCTCCTTTTTCAATTGAAGGACAAAACCAGAGATCATATTTTTCTCCACTGCGATTACTCTCAGGTTATCTGGACTCATCTCCTTCACAGGTTGGGTCACCACCCTGCGATGTTCATGAACCGAGACTGTCTTTTAAGTTGGCTTGCAGTTCCAAGAACTAAGAAATTGGGGAAGCTTCAGCTCCTCTCCGTTCAAAATACGATATACCTTCTATGGAAGGAGAGAAATGACCACTTGCATAACAACATCAGCAAATCGTCATCTACCCTGTTCAAGGAAGTTGATCGTGGAGTGAGAGACATCATTTTGGCAAGGAGAAATAGGAAATCATTCTCAGACCTCCTCTCCCTCTGGCTCACCAACAGTTAACACTCTTGCGACTAATCAGTTTCACTCTTGTTTCTTATGGGATTTTTTTTTTTGGGCCTTCTGAAAACTTCTTAACTTGTAAAACTTCCATTATGGTATAAATTCACATATTATCAAAAAAAAATTTAACAAAAGCTCAGCCGCTCGTGTCTTTGAAGTAAGAAGAGCTCTTCAAAGTTTGTCTAAATCTGGTAAACCTTTCTTTGAGTATTGCCGAGAGTTCAGAATAATTTGTGATCAGTTGAGTTTTATTGGACAGCCTATGAAAGAGTGCATGAAGATCTTCACCTTTCTAAATGGACTTGATAAGGAGTATGATCCAATTGTCACTTTTGTTGGGGACTCTCTTTCAAGGTTTCCTCCTCCTACTTTCAATTATGCAGTTTCTACAGTGGGTAATTTTGACAGGCGCCTTAAATTTCGAGAAGCAGCTACAATTGTATCCCCTCACTTAGCTTTTCAAATAGAACAAGCTAACTACTTTGCTTCACCAAATCCAAACTACAAAGGCAGATGGGGTTATTCTCGATTCGGTAATTCTCATTTCGGTTACAATCGTGGTGGAAGAGTAGGATACTCATCAAGGGGTCATGGCTTTCATCGACAAGTTTCTCATCCAACAACTGCTTTAGCCTCTACTTCTCAGCGTCCTATTTGCCAAATATGTGGAAGGACAGGTCACACGACATTGAAATGTTGGAATCACTTTGATAACTCATATCAAAGTGATGACCTTCCTCAAGCTCTAATAGTTTTACAAGTCTCAAACTCTTCAGGAGGTGAATGGTTGCCTGATTCTGGAGCCACTGCCCACATTGTTGATTCTTTATCCAACCTTTAAGACTCCCAGCCTTACAATGGTTCTGATACGATTATGGTCGGTAATGGATCGTTTCTCCCTATCACTCTTGTTGGTTCCACTTTTCTTTCTTCCTTTACAGGTAGCTTACCTCTTAATGATGTGTTAGTATGTCCATCTATCAAAAAAATTTATTGTCCGTATCTAAATTATGTGAAGATTTTCCTTGTGGCATTTATTTTGATGCATCTAGGGTGTGCATTCCGGACATAGCAAGTCAGAGAGTGCCCACAAAGGGACCTCATCGTAATGGTCTTTATGTGCTGGAGAACGAGAACTTTGTTGCCTTCTACTCAGACCGGCAAAAAGCCTCTGATGATATCACATGGCACCATAGGCTCAGGCATACAAGATCCTCAGTTCTACAACATCTTCAAAAGACAAATGATATCTCCATTAATAAAAGAGTCAAAAACTATATTTGTGAGTCATGTTAAATGAGAAAAAGTCTAAGTCTTCCCTTCTTTGTGATTTTTGGAGGCCTGCTCATGTAATATATGTTTAAGGTTTCAAATTTTATGCAGTGTTTGTGGATAATTTTTTGAGATACAGTTGGTTCTATCCATTCCGTCAAAAGTCATATTTTGATGAAGTGTTTTTTGCAATTTCAGAGATCGGTTTAGAATCAGTTTGATAAAAAAAATTAAGGTGTTTCAGAGTGATGGTGGGGGAGAGTTCAGAAGTAAGAAATTCGTAACATAATTGTCAATGTCTGGTATCAAACATTTGATCTCTTGCCCGTACACTTTGGAACAAAATGGCCTTCCAGAATGTAAAGACATGCATCTTATAGAACTCATCCTATCAATACTCTTCCATAGTCGGATTCCTCTCAGTTATTGGGTTTAGGAGTTTTTCCCGGCTAACTACATCATCAATCTTCTTTCCTCTTCTGCAACTGATTCAAAAACACCATATGAAACCTTTTTTCACAAAAAACCATATTATTTTGCTCTAAGAGTCTTTGGAAGTCCGTGTTACCCTTGCTTATGGCCTTATGTCTCTCACAAGTTTGAACCACGCTCTTTGCAATGTGTTTTTATTAGCTACAATGCCAATTACAAGGGATACCATTGTCTCTATCCACAAATAGGTCGCATCTACATAAGTCGTCATGCGATATTCGATGAAGACTGTTTTCCTTTTGCTTCCAAGTTTTAGCATCTACTGCCTCACTACTCTACTATGATTTTGAAATCTTGGCAATCGACATACATTCAACAAGAGCCACAATCTGATTCCTCTCCCTCAGCAACTCTATTACCTACGGTTCCTGTCTGTGAGGAGAATCTTCCACCAAAAAATCAACAAGGAGCAGATGTTATGGCTAATAATGATGATACAGGTTCTGTTTCAGACTCCTTATCTGACTCTAAAGTTGTTGACGATGAAGAAGTAGAAGCAAAGGAAACAGAGCCTGAAAACATAAACACTCATACCATGGTTACACGAGGTAACCTGGGGATCAGAAAATCAAACCCACATTATGCGTTGCTTTCCAGCAAGCATATCTCACCTGAACCAAAAACATTGGCTTCTGCACTTAATGATCCAGGATGGACAAATGCAATAGGTGATGAAGTCCATTGTATGCATATCACTAACACATTCAGTTCGGTTCCTCCAACTCCTACAATGAACATACTCGGGTGCAAGTGGGTGTTTCGAACCAAACTCAATGTTGATGGATCATTAAACAATCTCAAAGATAGATTGGTCTCAAAAGGATATGACCAATAGGAAGGTGTGGATTTCTTGGAAAATTTCAGTCCGGTAGTTCGAATAGACACAATAAGGATTGTTTTTGATGTTGCAACAACAAAAAAATTGGAAGATAATGCAATTGGATGTTAAAAAAATGCGTTCTTGCATGGAGATTTACAAAAAGAGGTATATATGTATCAACCTCCCTATTTTGAAGATGCAAAGTATCCTTCTCATGTTTACAAGCTACATAAAGCTATATATGGACTAAAACTGGCTCCAAGAGCTTGGTATGATAGATTCACAAACTTTTTTTGCTTGAATTTGGCTTTGTTTGCAGTAAATTGGATTCATCTCTCTTTGTCTACCATCAAAATGGAAGAGCTTTGATACTTCTTCTATATGTAGACGATATTATGCTCATAGGGAATGATTCATCCTTTATGCAACAATTATTGGATAATCTCAACAAGGATTTTATGATGACAGACATGGGGAAGCTCCACTATTTCCTTGGTATACAAGTACATCACACGAAAGATGGGTTATTTTTTAGTCAGAACAAGTATGCAGAAGATATACTTCATCAAGGTAGTATGTCCAACTGTAATGTTGTGTCAAATCCAGTCCCATCAAGGTTAGATACAACAGTTTGCAAAGAGCCTTTCTCGGATCCCACCTATTTTTAAAGCTTGGCTGGAAAGTTACAGTATTTGACACTCACAAGACCGAACATTCAATTTGCGGTTAATTTTGTGTGTCAAAGGATGCATGCTCCAACGACATATGACTTCACTCTTCTAAAATGCATCCCGAGGTATGTCTGAGGTACTACAAATCTTGGTATTCATCTGCAGAAAACACAAGATCTCTCTCTCATTGCATACAATGATAGTGACTGAGCGGATTGTAAAGAAACAAGAAGATCAACAACCGATTGTTGTACCTTCCTTGGTTCAAGCATAGTCTCTTGGTGTGCAAAGAGACAATGCTCAGTCTCTCGCTCATCAACAAAACCTTAATATAGGGCTCTTGCGGACACGACAACTGAGTTAACGTAGATATCTAATGTCCTACACTCCAAAAAATCATATGTATTGTATCATTTATAAAATCTGTTTACATCAATTTTTGATTGACACAAATGAATTTACGTCATTTTTATAAGTTACTCTGAAAGTGGTGACTCTAATTTCTTTTGACTCCAATTTGCGATTGATGCAAGTAGTTCTATCATTTATTCTAAATAGTATTAATATGTGTCATTTGCAAAAAGTGAAGTAAAAATTTGCATCAATCATAACAATTGATGTAAGTATTTATATCTTTTTTGAATAATGATTCAAATTATTTCTATCCTTTATTTTAAATGATGTTAATATGTATCAGTTATAATTAAATATTTATAGTAGTTTTAAATAATTAATTTTAAATTTATTTCATTTCGTCCAATAGCACTTTGTAATGTCTCTTACAAGATCATCTCCAAGATTCTTGTAAACCGACTCAAAGGCTTCCTTGATCTGATTATTTCTGATAATCAAGCGGCCTTTATTCTTGGACGACAAAGTGTAGACAATGTCATAGTTGCTCATGAAATCTTCCATTCATTGAAATCGCGGAAACGGTGGGCCAAATCTTATATGGCGGTAAAGACAGATATCTCAAAGGCGTATGACCGCGTTGAGTGGCACTTTTTACGAGATACTATGACTGCTAGGGTTTCTCTGCAACTTGGATTGCGTGGATAATGAAATGTGTAGAAACTGTCACATTCTCAGTCTTAATCAATGGCTCACCTCAAGGATGTATCACGCTAACGCGGGGTATTCGTCAAGGTGACCCTCTCTCGCCCTATCTTTTTATCCTTTGTGCAGAAGTTCTTTCTCACCTTTTTAATAAAGAAGCGAGAAATAAAAAAAATCAAAGGCGTAAAGATTAGTAATATGGGTCCAACAGTACATAATCTTTTATTCGCCGATGATGCTCTATTCTTTTGTCATGCTCACTCACAATCAGCTCGTACAATATGGAGAACACTGGAGGTTTATGAGAAACTATCAGGGCAAGCCGTCAACCTTCACAAATCGGCCATCACTTTTGGGTCACGAGTGCGAGATAACATTAAAACACAGCTCCGTCGAACTCTTAACATCCATAATGATGGGGGTCATGGGAGTTGTTTGGGTCTTCCTGAACAAGTAGGAAGAAATAAAAAGGAAGTATTCAGGTACATCGTTGAGAAAGTTAAACAAAGAACGAAAACCTGGTCCAACAAATTCCTGTCGGAAGCTGGGAACGAAATATTATTAAAGACAGTGGCGCTGGCACTTCCCGTATATACAATGAATTGCTTTAAACTCCCGATTGGCATCTGTGAAGAAATAGAGAGTGAAATTTCCAAATTCTGGTGGAGCAAAGGAAATGGTAGACGATCTATGCACTGGTACTCCTGGAAAAGGATGAGTCATACAAAAAATGAAGGCGGTCTTGGCTTCCGGGATATTGCGAATTTTAATGACGCCCTTCTTGCACAACAAGTCTGGCGCCTCTTACAAAATCCTACGAGTCTGGCTTCACGAGTTTTACGAGGTCGATACTTTCCTCAATCAAGTCTCATTAAAGCGACGACTGGCTCAAAACCATCTTTTATGTGGCGTTCGTTACTTGTTGGTCGCGATCTCTTGTATAAGGGTCTGTGAGTTATCATCGGAGATGGGACTCATACCCACATATGGTCTAATCCCTGGCTACTTCTATCCCCACCACGGCCACCGCAGCGCCTCTTGGGACCGGTCTCTCCACTGACTCATGTTTCCGATATGTTCACTGAACACGGACAATGGGATTATCCCAAGCTTCAAGCTCATTTCACACCAGAGGATGTTGAGGTAATTACCTCAATCTATCTAAACACGCAAAAAACATGTGACCAATTCGGTTGGCATTATTCACGTGATGGGTATTACGATGTCAAGTCGAGGCACTGGTTAGCCCAACATCTTACTTCATCAACAAATAGTAATCCCCCACCGCCAGGAGATCCGGACATCAAAAAGCTACTTTGGAAATTGTGAATAACTCGAAGCTAAAACACTTCATTTGGCGAACTCTCTCTCTTGCGCTGCCGGTTGGTGCTTGCTTACGATATCGTGGAATCGCAACAGATCGACAATGTCGACGGTGTTGTTCAGCAGAGGAAGATATGAACCACCTATTCTTTCTTTGTCCTCATGCAGCTCAAATATGGTGTGCCTCTTCGGTTTCACTACCTGAGTTTTTATCACACCATTAGCTTTGAACGGAAGATTAAAACTCTCATTGAAGGCTGCCTAAATCATATCCTTACTCCTTTCCAACAACAATTATCCATTTGGATTCTGTGGCGCCTAAGGAAAAGTAGAAACCTTCTAGTCTATCAACAAAAACATAGAGATTGGTTCCAGGATATGCAACAAGCAAAGGATGACATGGTGGAGTGCACAATGAATGTAGCTTGGGTAATGCCGCATATAACCTCTTCGGCTAAATGATCTGAATGGAAAAGGCCAGCAATACCTTTTATTAAGTGTAATTATGATAGTGCTCGAGATGCTAGAGATAATACCAAAGCGGGATGGATCTTGAGAGATGAAGCTGGAACATACTTATGTGCAGGCACGACGAAGTTGAAGAGTTGTCAAGACTCAATTGAATTGGAATTGCAGGCGCTTCTAGTTATTATACAACAATCTTGGATCCGTGGATACAGAGCTTGTGTTTTCGAAGGAGATAATAAGGCTCTAGTGGACCTTGTTGAGAAGAGATCCGTTCATTTCGGTTTACGTAATTTACTGCATGAAGTTCATACTTGGCGGGAACGCTTTCAGGAAGTTAAGTTCACCTGGGTACCAAGACACTCGAACAAGGCTGCAGACAAGCTTGCAAAGAAATCTCTTCGACAAATTTCATCTATATGTTTTAACTTTATCCCATACGGTTTAGAAGACATTTTGTATGAAGACCGAACAAGTTCTTAATTCATTTAGAAGATGTTAAAAAAAAAACTCATTTTATTTTATCTTATTAATACACCGTAAATTTCAAATAGTATTATTTTTATTAATAAATAATTTTTCAAAAATATTTCCTCTTTTATAATTTTATATATTAATTATTATGGAAAAAATAAAAGACGTTTTAACATCTATCAAAATCTTGATAGAATATTTACTAATGCATCACTATTAACAATATAAATCACAATTTACAACAACAAACATTGAAAACTATCAAGCTTAATAAGAAATACATTCATCTTAGCTTTCAAATAGAAAAATGATATGAACTAAGAAAAAGATAGAATTGTCTTGCTTTTGTTCTATGCTTCTTCCTTTCAATTATCTCTCATCTTGGTACGTAATATTACTTCTTCTACTCATAGAATGAGGGTTGCCCGTTTGGTTCATGACTAAAATCCATACAATCATCATTGTACTTGAGTAACTTGACATTTTCATCCAACAAAATATTGGATGAAAATAAAATGGTTTATCTTTTTTTCTTTTTTTTTGTCAAAAAGTGGTTTATCTATAAAAACTCTTTTTCAAAATAAAATGATTTGTATATTTCGCAGAAAGTGATATAATACCTTTATTTGTTGTGCTTCCAAACCTTGTAAAACGCATATCTTCTATGTTTTGTTTTTAAATTTTACTTTCAAAGAATGAAAAACGAAATAACAGAGAGAAGTTAATAAAAAGAAAAAACAAAATGGTAGAAAATGGAAGAATGTTAGAGACAGATCTCGAAATTTTATTTTTAAAGAATAATAGAAAATTGTAACTTACAAAGATACAATTTGTTGATTTTGATCAGAAAAAACTAATTTGTTGATTTTGATGAGTAGACGAAGATATTAAAAAAAATAATTATAAAATTATTAATGGAAAAACAAGTGACAACGTTAGAAAAGCAATCGATTATTTAAAAAAACAATTGATTGTTTGAAACAATTTTGATGTAACACGTTTAGAAAAGTAGCATAGTTGAAAGTAACTAATTATGAGAAAATATGGCATATTCCAACTAACAAAATAACTATTAAAAATAACA
Organism: Anastatica hierochuntica; assembly: GCA_900406275.1. NCBI lineage: Eukaryota > Viridiplantae > Streptophyta > Magnoliopsida > Brassicales > Brassicaceae > Anastatica > Anastatica hierochuntica. The sequence goes on from OVAN01011101.1 coordinate 12,107, forward strand.
ATTTTGATTTTAAAGAAATATTTATTAAAAATAAAATTTAACTCGATCATTGCTGAAATTTTTAAAATAAGTTAAGATTGAGTGGTTAGCTTCAAACTTATCCAACTAATTATCCTAGAAAAATTATATAAATTAATTATTAAAGTTTAAAAGAAACTAAAATAAATATTATAAATAATTTTTTAAAACTGATTCATCACTAATTAAATAACTACATCATCTTTAAGACTTTAACAATCAAAGTAGAATTATATAATTAGTTTTGACATAATTAATTAAAACCATTATTAGTGTCAGTTTTTAACTGATATTAAACAAGTAGTAAATACATCATGCAAATTTTTGTTCATTCGTATCAATTTTAAATGAAGTGATATTAACAATTTATCGATAACAACAATTATTTTAAGTGATGTAAAACAACATATCTAATGTCACTTGTTAATAATTGATTATATTTAATATCATTTATTTTTATGACACAATAATAGTGATGCTACATGCATTTTTCTTGTAGTATCGTACGAGACCTGCACAATCCTCATCATGATCCAGCAACTCTTCACTGTGATAACTTATCGGCCTTGTATTTAATTTTGAATTCAAGCTTCCATAACAGATCAAAGCATTATGAGTCTTATTATCATTATATCAGAGAAAATGTGACACTTAGAGCTATAGAGAGAAGATATGTTTCAATCTCACTACAACTTGCAGATATTTTTATAAAATCTCTGCCTCAGAAAATTTATAAAATTTCCACCCACCACCAGTTTGAGAGGGGGTAATAGACCAGTGATGAGAAACGAAGTTTTGAAAATGAGTCTCGACACAAAAAAAAAAGAAACAGAAGAAACATAGCACAACAAAGAAGGAAGAAAAAAAGGACTTGGGTTCAGCAGAAAAATGAGTGAAGAACAAGCCCAAAACAAGATGTGAAAAACTTGATCCAACAACAACCTTTCTCTCTTTCACGCCAAAAGTGTGTACTGTACTGATCGCAAAGAAAGCTGGCATTGAGAAGAAGACAAGAGTTGGAAAGTTTTTCAGCAATTTCTTTGAAGCTTATATTTGTTAGATGAAAAGGAACAAAAGGGTGAATATTGTTTAGCAAAACTATATATAAGAACAAAGAGAAAGAGTTGTAAACACTACAAGAAAACATAGGCATTACTACGAAAATTTACGAGGAATATAATTCCTCGTAAATTTACCATTTCTTTACGACGAACTTACAATATTTTTACTTTTCTTCGTAAAAATCTAGTACGTTTACGACCATTGTAATTCGTCGTAAAATAGTAGTAAATTTACGACGAATCAACTACGAAAAATAAATTCTTCGTAAAACCGTTGTAAATTTACGACGAATTTACTAGACAAAAATTTACCTACGATTTTACAAGGAATATTAAATGTTAACTAAAATTAGGTGAAAACGTGTTATTAATAGAAAATCTTTCCTCGTAAAAACGTTGTATATATAGGTTTCCTAGTAATTCAGTAGTTAAAATCCCAACTACCAACCACCAAAATCTCCTATATATATCATTCATATGTAAGAGAATGAATCANTTAAGAGAATGAATCACAAAAAAAAAGAAACCAAAAAAACCAAAGAAAGAAAAAACAATGTTTGGTGTCAATATATTCGAAATGCGGAGGTGGATGTATATGCACAAAGATTCCGGCGGGAGAGTGACGAAGGCATTCTTCGACGGTCTGGAGATATTCATGTACCAGGCTAATTCCACACCGATCACGCAGGAAACGGGTAAGATGTTCTGTCCTTGTCGGAAGTGCAAAAACACAAGATTTGCCCGTAGTGAAAATGTATGGAAGCATTTACTAAATAGAGGATTCACACCGAATTACTATATTTGGTTTCAACATGGAGAAGGTGAGGGAAATGAAGCTAGTAGTAGTAACAGTAATTTTGAGGAACCCCCAATTCATTTGCATAATGAAAATTATCACCAGGAGCATGTGGTAGATCATTATAGAGTTTCACGACATGGTTAGAGATGCATTTGTAGAAACTACTGCAACAATAGCTAATGAGGAAGCTGAAAATGTAGAAGAACTTCCTAACGATGATGCAAGGAGGTTTTATGAAATGTTAGATGCTGCGAATCAGCCAATCTATCCTGGTTGTATAGAAGGTCTCTCTAAATTGTCTTTAGCGGCTAGGATGATGAGTATTAAAATTGATTATATTTTACCTGAGAATTGCATAGATGCATGGGCTGAGTTGTTCACAGAGTATTTGCCAGAAGGCAACGTGGCGGCTTGTTCTTATTATGAGATTCAAAAACTGGTTTATAGCCTGGGGTTGCCATAAGAGACGATCGATGTATGCATCGACAATTGAGCGAATGGGGGCATACCTCGAGGTTGTTCAAAACCTCACTAAACAGTTCGACAAATTCGAACTTACGAGGATCCCACGCGGAGAAAACTCCTCCGCTGACGCTTTAGCCGCATTAGCGTCTACCTCCGACTCCCTCGTCAAAAGAATAATACCCGTGGAAGGTATAGAAAAGCCCAACATTGATATAGCGAAAAAGGACGCAATCAAACCTAGCCCAGAAGAACACAAAGAGGAGGCTCGACCCCTAGGAATAGCTACCGCAGCTGTTCAACACGAGTCCCTCACTCAAGTCTTCACCACCTTTTGGTTCCCAAAAACCAAAACCCGTAACATCAAAAGGCGAGTTTCCGGGGGCACAGAGCAGGTCCGCAGGCCAAATATTTGCGCCGTCACCAACCCCAAAAGCGAAATTCCACCCGAGAAAAACCCACATAAAGTCTCTGGGGGCACGACTCGGAGCTCCGAACTAAATAGCAATATAGAAGGCATTCCTGAGAACAGAGCCTCCGAGGAGCCTGATTCTCAGAATACCTCCGGG